>CAKNYM010048142.1:88543-134509 GCA_932195095.1 Andricus curvator | reverse complement strand
ATGATGACAATTAGTGATTTCTAATATCTCATTAGAAATTGGGTTTATAATCCAGTATCACTCCACTGAATGTACCCGTGACTCAATATATTTTCCCTCTTGTACTGATGAAGAAAGCATATGATCTCGTTACGATAACAATAACGCTTCAATATATATCTATAGAGAAAATTGCTTAAGGAAAGACTACGCGAAATCTGCGTAAATCTGGGACATAGAGGTATTTGAGGAAAGTTTAACATTATTTTCGTAAACTTTTCCCTGACAAATTTTTCATTTTCTCTGACCGATACAAATTTCTTTTTGCAGGTATAAAAACAAAAAACCTTAAACCTAGGATATCAACAATGTGAATGCAAAAAAAATTTTCTTTCTAAATTTATTTTGTAGACTTTTAGTATGTGTCATATGTGAACGCTCACTTACTTTTCTACTAAAAAAGACGAATTCTTATAAAATAGTTGAATCCTCGACCAAAACAGATTAATTTCCAATCGAACGTTGTATTTTTTATCCAAAAAGTATGAAATTTCTACGATATCAGATGAATTTTTTAACCAGATATTACCAGTTTTCAACAATAAAGTTGAATTTTCAACCCAAAAAGGTTTTTCAGACAATAATGATTGATGAATGATTTATTAACAAAATTGTTGAATTATTAATAAAATAATTAAATTTTTAACCCTAAGAGGAGTTCCCAACCAAAAAAATTATAAAATAAAATAACTATAAAATTATACGTTCGTGAGACTTTTTTTCTTTTCAATACATTTCCCTTACTAAATCTAATTTAATTTAAGTGTTCCACGTTTATTTAACAGAGTTTATATAAATATTCATTCCCTAAGTTTATAAAATCTTAGTAAAATTTTGTGTGAGGGGAGGGTCAGAACAAATCTTACGGTATCTTACAAGGTGGAAGGGGGGATTGAAAATGTTAGAAAAGCGCCTTATGTAATTCGTAGATGACGCCTAAACTTCAACTTTAGTTTATCGAAAATTCCCTGACTCTTTCAGGTTTTTTCTGACATTCTCTGACCAGTTTTAAATTCCCTGACTTTTTCTGGTTTTTTGGAATTCCCTGACTCGTAGCAATCCTATTATTGAATATATTTGAAAACAGATTTTAAAGTCTTCTAATAACCTTTGAAAGAATACCCAAAGTTAAATGAAACGAGCGGTTGCTTGAGTAAAATTGAAAGGGGAAACGGAGAGTAAAAAGAGATGACTGGTTTGAAGTCAAGTACTCAAAAAAGAACAAATAGCCATCAGGTTTCGGAGAGCAGACGTTAAGATGTTGAATTTAAATCCTAAGGATTCAGCTTTCAAGTCCTGGTAAGGTAAACGTCCCAGTAATCGCCACCATAAGAGATTTCATTGACTTCAAATATTTAGAAAATTGTTTTGGAAGGATTAGTTAAAAAATTATTGGTACTGATTGAAGCATTAAACATCCTAGAATATTATAAAAATTGGTTTTAGATTATATTTAATATTACTTCTTATTTATAAACAATTAAAAGTCAAAAAGCACCAATGTCCCAGTCACCGCCATTTCCAAATCTGCTATGTACTAGTAATCGCCAGTCATTATCCCAGTCTTCGCGAAAAAGGTTAAGTTTTCTTATGAAACCAGGTTTTAGTAATTTGGACATGTATTTCAAGTGTATTTTTGTATTTTAAGTATACTTTGATGAAATGAAAAATGTATTGTTAGTTTTATATTAATAGATTTAAGACTTTCACGATGATCCATTATAATAAATGTAAATTAAAAATTTAAAGATTTTTCGGGTTTCAATCGTGTGCGAAACTATGAATTTTGCCGACGTTTCGTGAACATTGCAGTTCACTTCTTCAGGGCTGACCTGAAACTGAAGTTTCAGGTCATGTTGTTCTTAGGTACGTATTCTCTACGATGCCTGTACCCCTTGCACAGTACCTCCAAAAAACTATTAAAACTTCACCTTTTCCTATCAAACACTCTCAGATTTGACATTTGGTCCACATTGGACCGCATATCATTTGACCAATCCCAACGGATTAAAGATTTTTGCACTCAAAAACAAAAAACAAAATTTGACAAATAACTTCCAGTAAGGCACGCACCATTAACTAACACAGTAAAAAACATCTCCAACCATCCTCTCAGCAATGAAATGATTTCAGCCTTATCTAAAGGACATAACTTTGCAGTAGCTCCCTCCAAAATCCCGAAAGAAGAAATTATCAGTAATTTGGAATCCATAATATATACCCTTCCGCCCGAAAAAGCGAATGACATACGACGTAGGACGGCCAACATTTTACGCGAAGCCCAACTTCCCTCCTCAAACTTAACAAAACAAGAAAAAACAGCTATTAAAGAACTCAATCAGAATAAAGACATCATAATATTACCCGCAGACAAAGGAAATACAACAGTAATAATGAATAAAGAAGACTATAACAACAAAATCATGGACCTTCTCACTGACGATACACATAAAAAACTTAAAAAAAGACCCTACAAAAACAATAGTCAGAAAAACAAAAACCCTTCTAAAAGACTCAAATCTTGACAGCGAAACAATATCTAAATTAAAACCTACTAATCCCATCTCTCCAAAACTTTATGGACTCCCAAAAATTCACAAAAATAACATCCCACTCAGACCGTTCGTCAGCGCAATAAACTCACCAACTTACAACCTAGCACGCTTTCTCGCCAAAAAACTGAATCCTTTCACAGGAAACTCCATCACACACGTCAAAAACTCTTTTGACTTCATCAGAAAAATACAACAGATTCACATTCAACCCCAAGACATCCTAGTGAGTTTCGACGTAGTATCTCTCTTTACAAAAGTATCAATCTCTGATACAATCGATATTATCAAATCCTTTGCAAACTTCCCCTCCAATCTCACACCATTGATAGAACACTGTCTCACTAATACCTATTTCTCTTTCAATAACGAATTCTACGAACAAACCTCAGGAGCAGCAATGGAATCTCCAATCTCACCTGTAATAGCCAACATCTTCATGGAAAATCTAGAAACTAAAATCCTTAACAAATCCAAGCTTAAACCGGAATTTTGGTGCCGTTACGTTGACGACACTTTTGTCATCTGGAGACATGGACTTGATGAACTACACAAGTTCTTCGATTTCAGCAATCAATTACACCCTAATATCAAATTCACCATGGAAATAGAACAAAACGGAAAATTGCCTTTCTTGGACGTACTAGTTTACAAACGATCTGATAACACATTAGGACATGAAGTTTACAGAAAACCTACCCATACAAACAGATACCTACATGCCTCCTCCCACCACCACCCATCTCAAAAGCAATCGGTCATCAATTCCCTTGTATACAGAGCTGTCTCCATAACAGATAAAGATAACTTACAAAAAGAACTACAAAATGTTAAACAATCCCTAATACAAAACGATTACACAAACAAACAAATTAATAAAGCAATAAGAAAATACACTCAACAAAACAAGTCAACACAACCTACTGAAGAAAGAGAGAGAAAAATGACCACCACTCTACCCTACATTCAAGGTATCAAAGAACAAATAGGAAGAATTCTCAACAAACACAACATCAAAACCATATTTAAACCACCTGCAAAAATAGGACAACTTCTAAACAACCCTAAAGATAAAAAAGAACCTTTCAGTGATCCGGGAGTATATAAAATCCCTTGTTCTTGTGGCAAAGTCTATATTGGAGAAACCGGGAGGGCGGTAAGTCAACGTATAAAAGAACATGAGAGTAAAGTCAGGCTAAAACATTTCACGCAATCAGCAGTAGCTGAGCATCATATTGAAACAGGACATAGCATTTTATTTGAAAAAACAACCGTAATCGCAAAAACGTACAATAAATTTCCATGAAAACATAGAGAAGCAATCGAAATCTTAAAACACCCTAATAACATCAATAGGGACAATGGATATAATACCAATCCGATTTGGCTTACCGTCCTCCCGGGTTTTTTTAAAAAAGACTTGATTGGTCAATCAAGTTCAACCAGCCCACACACTATCTTCTGATAGTTCCAATACGTCTGATGGACATTATAATAATTAATCATAATAAAAATGAATTTTCTTTTAAAATTTTCAGTTCTTATTTCAATTAAACATATTTTCGAATAAAATTAATATTTTATTTATAAGAAATAAAGTGGTCTCAAAAATAAATCGAAGTAAATATTTATTAGAATTTTTATCACGATAAGTGATAACTACAATGATGAAATTCTTTTATAATACTGAATGTTATAATTAAAAATTATTAACACTTTCCTTTTTAAAATAAAGTTCGAAAAATAATATTGAGTTGTATAAAGTCATATAACCTAACTGTGTTCTATAAAATGGCTAAGTACAACATAATTACATGGGATACAAAAATGTACACGCTGGTAATTTGCATAATTAACTTTTTTGCAACATAAATTATAAACACAATGACGAAATTTGATAAATTGCAGTGACTAAAAAAATCATGTGTATTTGGAGGTTATGTTTACGTTGTCAGAACATTAAAACTATCAATAATCATATATCTGTTACACATTTTTCTTTATATTATGCAGTATAGATTAATGTTAGCTAATGAAGAACTACTCAATAAATATTAACTTCACTGAAAAATGATAATAAACTAAAAAATTGATGATGAAATCACTATATAGTCATGCCAATATTTTACATCACCTTTTTTCAATTTTAAGCACTAATTTATATTACGATTACTTTTCACGCAGTAACAAGTCAGTTCTCCGATTTCATTTCACGCATTTTTGAAATTAATTAAATCATTATTTGTAACGAAATATGGAAATAAAATTTTGACAGATTCGTCCCGCGATTACTCGAGCAACTATGCTTTTGCAATGTCCCTATAATCGCCCCCGATATTTCTCGAACGAGAAGGTACTAAATGAAGAATTTGCTTAATTTTATGAAACAAAAATTATTTTGTATTACAAAAAAATAATTTTCGTCCCGATCAAGTAATTTCTTGACATATTAAAAGCTTAAGCAAAGAAACGTCTTTCCTAACCTAAATGTTAAGCTATTTTCCACGTTTCGTGATTCATGGCCACCGGCAATACAAATCAATTTTTTTTACCCGTGTGCACTATTTGTACAAAAAACTAATTTAGTTTCCACAACAAGCACTGTTCACACTTACCTAAAAATATTTTAGGAATGTATTTTAATGCGAAAAATACTTACTTCTGGCGTTTACACTTCAAAACTGGCGATTACTGGGACCGCGGCGATTACTGGGACGTTTACCCTACCGGAGGAAATTTTTTTTATTTTTCTCAGTAGGATTCGTTTTGCTCAACTGCATTCGAAAGTTGCCCAAAATGCCTCTTTGTCTCAGCTTTACGTAGATTTTGCGGAAATAACGCACTGATACCTAAACTCAGAGAAATATCCTTTTGTGTTATAAAAGGATGTTTCTTGGCACAAATAGAATTTCTTCTTGAATGTAAGGTTAAGAGGATATTCATTTGTCACAAAAATAATCTTTTTGCAGAAAAATCATCCTTTTGTGACAAACTTCATCTAATCTTACTACCAAATAATTCTGTTTGCGTAAAAAAGATATGCATGTACTTCAAAACAAAACACACAAAAGGACGTTGCTCTTGTTTCAAAACCATTTTTTCTCTAGTATACCTACACTATAAGTCTGATTCAGACAAAAGTGAGTCACTAAATGTCTTCAGTAACATTTTTAACCAAGAACTAGCGATTGTTGGCAAAACATTTGAGTGAAAAGATGAAATTATTAAAAGAAATGGGTAAATACAACCAAAAATTAGTAGAAATTTTTACCCAAAATAGTAGCTCACTTTTCACTAATTCAGATTGAGAGAGTACTTGTCTCATATTTTGTTATAATTATTACTGTAAATAAATTATAAAAATTGAATTATTACAATTCGACTGTTCCATGCAATATGGAATCAAGTTCAGGTATAATAAGTCCGGATAAAGAATCAATTTACATTTATTGCGTATAAAAAATCAGGTTAGAGTTGCTCTATATATAGAATCCAGTCCATTTTTATCGATTTTGATATTTGGACTGTTGGTCACAAAATAAACAAAACCAGGCCGCTCTACAGCACGTACTATAATTTTATGGAATTCTCGGCAATATTTACTATTGTATAGAATGTGTTAATATTTTATTACTCGTAACAGAACGGTCTGCTTATTTATTTTATTGCAAAAAATCGAATTGTCAAAAAACAGACTTAATTCCATATACAAAGCAACTATAATCTGATTTTTTATACGAAATAACCGTAACTTGATTCTTTTTACGGACTTACCAGAACTTGATTCCATATTGCATGAAGCAGTCAAATTAAGCTTCACAGAAATATGCCAAAAAAATTAAAATCAAGATGAATTCTTTGAAACGGAAAAAATGGACGTATCTAGTTCTTTAGAAATTGCTTATTTCCATTAATAAATTATTAAAATAGTAATTTCGAACAAGTCACTTATTTATACATTGAAAATAGACAAAAACTTAAACCGTAATTTAATGTTATCATCAACAAAATTATTTCATGGATCGTTGTCAAAAAGTTGATAATTTTGGAAAATACTTTTCTTTTCAATATATAAAATATATAGATATAAACTATTTAACTGAGCCTTCAAAATTTCAATTTTTTCTCATCAATAGTATTGTTAATTAATAGAACGCAAAACAGAATATAATTTACCATTTCTCCAAAGTTATACTTACATACTAATATTAATAAATGCTTACACTATTTTAGTTGCAGGTTATCAAAAATATTTACTTTCAAAATTTCAAATTGGTTACTTGGTTACTTCGAAAATAAAAAATGTATTTAAATGGAAGATATTGCTAAACCAAGAAGCTTAATTGGAAGAATTAAATCAGTTCAAATTCAAGACAAATAAAACTTTACTTCTAGCCCCAGTAAAAATGCTTCGACTTGAGTTCGACTTGGCGATGTCTTGAGTTCGTCTCCAAGACATCGATGTCTGGCTGCGTCTCAAAACTGAGACGAGACATAAGACAATGTCTTACTTTTATGGTTTCGGCATGGTGATTTCAAGTCGGCGTAACTTGTCTCAAGACGAACCTTTTCGACTCAGAAATGAGATCTCGAATGAGACTGTTAACAGATGCGAAGGATTAAAATTAATGAATGCAAAATTTATAAATATTAAATTAGTTATTTTTAATTTAAAAATTCAGAATCTGTGGGTCTGAACGAGTATAACCTGAAAAATTTTCCTCACAAAATTAAAATTGTAATTTTCTATAAGGATCTCCTAAGCCGTTAGAAATACGTAAAAACAAACAACATTTTCGGTATCGTCGTCAAACAAGTATAATACAAATGAAAATCTATAAATTAATTGATTCAATATATATATATACATATTGTGTAAAAATATACAAAACTGTTTAATTATTAACAAAGATTAGCTTCTATGACAGTCAGAATGACCCTTTTTTCAGGGCAGGTATATACTCGAATTTATAAACCGCTCGACTTGAAGTCATAAAAATTCGACTCAAGATATAAATATATGTCTTCAAGACATAGAAACTTGTCTCCAAGACATAAATTGAAGTCTGGCTCCGTCTCAATAAGGAGACATGCTGGAGTCGAACTTTTTGACTTCAGCATGTCTTGATTGGGGGTAATTCAAGTCGAAACCAATTCGAAGAATTTTTACTCGGGAGGATAAGATTGAAATAAAACATGTTTTGGGTGGGCAATTTTCTTCAGATTAAATATAACAAAATAATTATGGAAGAATTGGAAAAATGGAAAATTGAATAATAAAAGGACATCTCTCAATTTTTAATATGTTACGAACACATTCGATTAAATTCTCAAATTGAAAGCTTATTTGCATCTATATTGAATATTATTTATATTAACGTATCTACCTGTGCACACAATCGGCCAATAATTTTAAACTAATTTTCTGAACTAGAAATTTTATAAAATAAACTATTTCGTTCACTGTCGCTCTTGATAATAAGAAGCGCCCTGTTCAACACGCGCTTATATATATTGGAGGCAACTTCATAATGATAATAATATAAAGACAACATTGAAAGGTTTCATTGACTTATTCATTCAATTATTCCGAGTTATCATCCGAATAAAGATAAAAAAATGATAACTGTCGTCTGTCTGAAGTCCGTAACTATAAACTGCGATTGAAGTTATTAATATCTTCAGACACACAATTATAGATGTTTTCAAGATTGTTCGTTAATAGTTAAGTGTGGACATGAGAAAATTTGAAAAAATTCAATCAGTGATTGTAAAAAAACCTTATTTGTATAGTTGGTACTTCATGTTACTATAAAAATACAAAGATAGAAGACGCCAACATGGTATAAAAAATCGATTGTATTTTCAACCACCCTTAATTTGTATTCTTCGCAAATCAGTGTTTACCTTAACAAATAATGACCAATTTTTGTGTTGCTAAAAATTCTAAATTTTGCGCAACTTCCCATATATTTATTTTATCCTCATCTAATTTTATACAATTTATTTTACAATACCTAACTTTCCTAAAATCCATACAACTGGTGATATAGTTTTAAAAAGAATAGTTATAGCTACAATTATTAATGTGAATGTTATTTTTATTTCACCGAACGATTAGTATAAATTTATATACTTCTGTCAGCTAATGATAGACACTTATTGTATTTATAGTAGTTGGCACACCATATGGCAAATTCTTATAGAAAAATGTGAAACAAGTAACATAAAAATATTATTTTCTTAAAAAATGTGTTTAAAAATTTGCATTAAATGATTACAATGATGGGGTTGTAAAATAAAATACTTCTATACGTATAAAAATTTAATTTAATTTAATTTAATTTAATTGTGCGCATTCAGAATCAAAAATCATTATTCTTTGTCTTATAAAATTAATCATCCTGATACGCCCGTCCTGATGAAGAAACTATACAACTGCATTTGAAGCGAACCGAGATATTCAATGAAACCCGTTTACATTTGTACCTTTTAAATTATGACCATTTTTGAAAGGAAAAATACCGTTCTTAGGTAAATCGCACATGCTCTATTCATTAAAACGAAACAAACAGTGTGAATTTCAATTATTTATATGCAAAACTGTATATGTGCTAGATATTGATGCACAAAGTCACCGAGAATCCTTACTCAAAAACACATATGTGCAGATGTGCTGCTGCGTGTCAGGAATCAACCTCCAAGAACTCCGAGTTTCCTGATGGAGAAACTTAACATCTACAATTTTCCAACAATCAATAAATAATAAACATAAGATAAATTCATAAATGTATAAACAAATTTCAATTAATTCTTAAGTTTTCTTATCACAATATATATCATTAATTCAAAAGTAATCAATTTTATCATTCAAATCTTTGTATAAGTACAAAACAAAATAAAAGAGTGTACAGACTTTGGTCAAATTATTAATTGCTCATTAAAATCTCTCAATTTCGCCTATCAATATCCTTAACATACCTTATAATCCTCAAGCGTAGCGACAAATTCTAACACCAAATAATATTCATAAAAGAAGGAGATATTAAAAATGTGAATGTTACAGATTCTACTAAATTTATTTCGACAATTTTCGACATATTATAAAATGTCTAAATAGATTTGAATTTTATGTTTTAGTTCACAAACAATAAGATTTTTGAATTGTATGAAATTCAAAAATACTAAGAACTAATGCTTGAATTTTAATTTTTTTAATTGAAAAAATCGTAATTGAATGAATAGCATTACAAAATAACAATTCAACCATTTACTTTTTGTATGTAAAAAAAATATTTATAATTTTTTTCCTTGCTTCATTTACTACAAAGTCATTCCAGGGAATATATCAATCCCTTTAAAAATTTTCTCAGAATTTAAAAATAAAAAGCTTAGAAATCATTTGGAATATTTAATTGAAACATTGGCAACATTCCAAATGAATATTGCAGCAGCGTTCAAGCAACATGACAATGTCCGACCCGGGCAATATTTGTCTGAAATATTTCAGCAGTATTTGAGCAAAGGTTGCCGAAACATTGTTTCGAAAATGTCGTCTAAATTTCAGCAAAATATTTCCTTCGTCATCCTTAAAAGTTTCTATAGAACTTTACTAACATTTTTATAACGAATAAAAAACAAAAAATAAAGGATGCACTGTTAAAAAAATCGAAGTCGATTGACAGCTAAAGGGCCAGAATGGAATTAATAAAACTTCGCTGGAGTCTAATCAACTCCATTCTGACCCTATATTTGATCAACAATTCCGCCTTTTTCACCATAGTAAAGAAATCAAGTACTCGTCATTTAAATAGAATTAACTTTTGCTTAAATTGCATTTATTATGTTTATAATGAAATACATCATATTAGACTGGGGAAACATTTCAGAAACTGGTTGAATATTAAAAAATGTAATCATCAATACAAATGTGAATGGGAACATAGTAATACAATTTCATTTATTCATTTTATAATTTCAATTAATCTTCCTCAAAATCTCCTTCTTCATCATCCGCATCTAGAAATTCGTCTTTAATTTTATTTTCTTCATGAATGAGCTCGTATTCCATGTCTCTGTCCTGTTGATCTGCTGCTTCCTTATCCCTGCAAAAGAATGCCGTTAATTGGTTTCGACATATTTGAAAAAATAAAATAAAAAATGTTTACTAGCTTATCAGTTTTTATTACACTGAGAAAAATGGATTATACCCGGTAATAAAAAATATGTTACCGGATATAATATTGGACTATTAACTATGGGACAGCGATCCAGATTCTTAGAACTACAATCCATAGATATTACAGGATAATATCTTGGATTATTAAACTTTATAATCTGAGATAATAAAATCTATAATCCAAGATTTTAAAATCTAGTATCCATATTAGAATCCTGGTCCATTAGATAACCTCAAATATATATAATAATTTTTGCAAACGTATTTATAAACCTATACAAAATTTTGATAGACGAGCTCGGAAGTAGAACTGGAAACAAATTTAAATTTTTTAAACACACAATAAGCAGGGAACACAGTAAAAACTAGGCATTCATTTTTATCTGGGATCCTTTTTTGGGCGTTCTAATATGATCTCACAAATAGTCTATTTAGTACCAGTTTCTGTCTTGTTTAGTTTGCTAACTTCAGATTGATCAATGATCCGAGATAGCGAACTAAATTGGTTCAGAGGGTGTATTGTTTCAATTGTTCCAAACTTCAATCTTACAAAAAACAAAAAATAGATGAAAAGACCAGGGATCGGAACGTTTTTGGTTAGACCAGTCCGCACCCGGACTGGACACTTATAATTCTTAAGGGTGCGGACTACAGAGCATGAAATTATGGACAGAATTAAAAAATTCCGAAATTTGACTCCAATTTTGAAACTTATTAAATTAGTAGATTTCCGTGAAATTCAGTACGGGGGTGGTTTTCGGGGCACAGTACATGAATTCGGAGTCAAAATTGAAAAATTAAAAAAGTTGAATGTAATTTTGAAGATTTTATAAAATTGGTTACTTTTCATGAAAGTACAAGGGGGAAATTCGAAAATTTGAGCTAAAATTTGGGAAATTGGACTAGATCTGTAGATTCTCATTAAAGTCAAAAAGGAGGGGAATTCGAGTCTCAAAATACGAGTTTGGTTTCAAAATTGAAAAAGCGAATTAAATTGTAAAAATTAGTGGATTTTTATGAAAGTCAATACGAGGGGGATTTTCAAGTCACACAACACAAACTTGAGGTAAAAATCTAAAAATTTTAAAAAGAAACCTAAATTTTGAAATATTGATTAAATTAGTGAGTTTCTATGAAAGACAGTAAGAGAAGGTTTTCTGAGTCACAGCATACAAATTTGAGGCAAAAATTCCAAAATTCCAAAAGTGGACTTAAATCTAGGAAGTATGATTAAACTGGTAGATTTCCATGAAAGCCGATTACGAGGGGGTTTATCAAGTCATAGAACACAGAATGTTAACCTAAAATTTTGAAAAAATGATATTAATTTGGCAGATTTTCGTGAATTCTAAAACAAAGGAGTTTTTCGAGTCTCAAAATACGAATGCTTATCCCGAAAAAAAACCCTCGTATTGACTTTCACAGAAGTATACCAGGCTAATAACATTTCCAAAATTCATGCCAGCTTTTTGAATTTTCGGCCGAAAATTCCTCGTTTGTCACTCAAAAAACGTTCTCTTACAGACTTTGATGAAAATTTGCCAATTAAATGAAATTTTCAAAATTTATTTCAACTTTTTCAATTCTAACCTCAAATTCGTATTCTGTTACTGAAAACCCCACCTCTTACTGACTTTCATGGAAATTTACCAATGAAATACAATTTCCAAAGCTTAGGTTGCTATTTTAAATTCTTGAATTTTGAACCAAAATTCGTATTATGAGATTCGAAAATCCCCTCCTTTCATATTTGCATGAAAATCTATCAATTCAATAACATTTTAAAAAATGTGAGTCAAATTTTGGAATTTTTCAATTTTGACCCCTAATTTATTTTCTGTGACACGAAAACCCCACTTTGCTGACTTTAATGGAAACCTAACAATTTAACTATATTTTCAAATTTCAGTCAAATGTGTGACGAAATTAAAATTTAAAAAACAGAAAAATTATTTCTATTTAGGAGAAAATTTATGTTTCTGTAGAAATTTGTTTTTTGGCTCCCATTTTTTTAGGCGAAATTCGAAAAACCGAAAGTGCTAATGTTTTTTATAAACATTATTCTACATTGTTATTCAAAAACATATCAAAAATTAAAAATTCGTAAACATTAGAGTGGAACCGTCACACTCAGGCTGATACCATTTCCGGGACACCTTTGGTCCGATTTGACCCCCGTCCGCTCCATGGAGTAAAATTTTTTTTTATTTGATTCACTGAAGGTGATACTTTTAATAATATCGACTTTAAAATTGGTACAAATTTTAAATTCCAGCTTCAAATTGACCGTAAAAGTGGATTGATACCATTTCCGCGGCGCCTTTGGTCCAATTTGACCCCCGTCCGCTCCATGGATTTTGAATTTTTTTTAAATTTTATTTACTGAAGGTGATACCTTTAATTGTATTGAGTTTGAAATTGGCACAAATGTTAAATTCCAGCTTCAAATTCGACACTTTTTTGATGATGGAAAATTAATTTTTAACTTTTTTCACACCTCGTGAACAATGTGTGTCGAAATTAAAATTTAAAAAAACAGAAAAATTATTTCTGTTTGGGAGAAAATTTAGGTTTTTGTAAAAATTTGTCTTTTTGTTCCCACTTTTTTTTTAGGCGAAATTCGAAAGTGCCTATGTTTTTTATAAACATTATCCTACATTTTTATGCAAAAAATATGAAAAATTGAAAATTAAAATTTTGTAAAAATTAGGGTCGAACCGTCACACTCAGACGTCTCGAACTTCAGCCCTGTGCGTTATCTTGGTTTCGAAACTTGACAGTTTAGAATTTGTTTTATCAGATTTATTTATTGACAGATGATTCTCATTTCAAGCCTATTTCAATCCACAAATCGACCTTATTTTGTTAGATTGGCGGATCAAACTGAAGTGCAATTGTTTTGTTGCGTGAATTGTTTTAATACCGAATTAAGTTCTAAATCGAATCCTAGTTTTTACAGTGAAGTGGCTATCATAAGACTACAAAAACGAAAGTAAAAAGGCTAAGTTTCTGTACTTGTACAAGTGGAAGTGACGTGTAATGAAAAGAAATTTAAACTTACCCATTTCCAAAATCGAAATCACGTGTGATTTAGCACTAATAATCATTTTATAACTTAATTAATACTTTTTTAATGCGAACGGTTTCATATGACACGCGCCACAATGCGACGTACCATCTGAGACTACACAGGCGCCTGGATATTTTAAAATCTGAGATGTTACAATTTAATGCCTGAAGATTATAAGAATTTAACTTCTAGAGATTATATTTGTTAACATTTTAATGTATTTGAAAAATATTATAGATTATACGCGCTAATATACTTTTCTATACGGTGTATTATTCCTTCATTCTATTATCCAGTTCGTATAATCCATTTTTCTCAGTGTAGTTTTTCGAATATTTCTTCAGTTCAGAACATGCCACTTCAAAGTCGTCTCAACAAAAATTAAAGTGCATTAAATTCCCCGCGAAACTAAAAAAAAATAAGAATTTTTGCATCTCATATAGTTTAGGAGATACAGCCTTGGGTATTTATATTTTCCTGAAATATTTGTAAAAATAACATTTAGTTTTAGTTTTTGTGAAGCAGCATATTTCCCGTGCACTGTGGACAAAAATAGTCACAATATTACTTAGAGGAGACTTAATAAAAAGGAAATCTAAAAAATAAACCAAATACTTATTTCTTTCTATGTTATTTATATTTAATTAATGTTACAAAATATCTGTATAAAATAATTAGAAGGCACCACATGATGATGTCTGTAGCCTTCAATGAGAAGCTCCTTTTCATTTTTTTTTCTCTGAAGGAGTACATAATGGATTTCTCATATCTTATTTGTAGGTAAATTCTGACATCGTTATCATCTCGAAAAAATGTAAATATAATTATAATTTAATTTATTATAATTGGCTCTTAAACTTGTTTAAAACTTAACTTATTTGTAAATGACATTGTCGTCAAACATTTTTGTATTTTATAGATTAAAAGAAATGTTATTTCTAAAATAAATTGTGAATTGTTCGTTATAACATGTATATGAGTATATGAATATTAATGTAATAAATGCTACGAATAATATTAATTTTTATTATTATATAAGTTGTACAAAATTGAAGACAATGAATGATACATAGAATAATGGCAGTAATTACTAATCTTTCAGTTTTTAAGAAATATGATACATTTTTAAGTTGTCTATTTGCTCGGCAGTTATTGCCTTTACTCTGGAGTCATTCACAAAATACGTGATACGTTTAGGGTCTCCATGTTAAGAACAATGGAAAAAGTATCACGCGGAGGGGGGTGCTCCCGGCGCCCGAAGGTCCTGAAAAATGTCTCACGTATTTTGTGAATGGCCCCTCTATAGTAAGCCATTCGCCAATAATATTTTATAATGCATTGAGAGATGTAGTGCATTTTTTCATAAAAAATTAATTTTTATCATAAATGATGCAAGTTATTACCAAAAAGTCAAATGTATTTTAGTATAACTTTTTTATACGTGAACATTTTTATCGTGTCTGTTGTAGTTTACGTAAAAATGAGTAACTTCTTTTATTATAAGAAGAAAATTATCCTGTCTATAGAAAATTCTAGGCCTTTATAAACGCCAAAGTCTCTTTCTTATTAAAAGCTAAATTAAACAAAAAATGTTCAAAAAATATAATTTTTTTCCTTCTGCGAAAATCTGTTTTTAATTTTTTTAACGTATCGCAAAATTTACTCAAACAACATTTTTTCTCCCTTATATATTCTGCGACTGTACTTGTAGAACATGTCTAATTTTACATAGATTTTTTATATACATATACAAAATTTGTATGTAAAATACGCGGAGAAAAATGGATGTTTAAATGTAGATGTTCAAAGGGTAGGATTGTTCCGCCTAACATCCAGATATTCATGCCAAACATCTACTATCTTTTTGAGATGTTAGGCGTAAAAATATTTTTATGTTAAACTGTAACATATTCAGATGTTAAAATCATCTGAACGCATGCGCATTGCGCATTCGAATTTCACGACTATATTTGACGGCTATATAATTTCGATATTACAATTATGGAATATTACAATTTTTGAACATTTTCAAAGAATCAAAATTAGCTATCCTTAATTAAAATTGTATAACGACTTTTTTCTGTCTACAGGACGGAACAATATTCTTAAGTTTGAGGTTATATTGACTCGAACACCTTTGAACATTTGACACGTGATTTGACAAAATGCTTGTGAATTTATAATAAAATATGAGTTTAAGTAACCTCAAATAGATAGAATTTTAAATGCAGATTACATATTATTGTATGTATCTGTTTTTCGTTCATGTACGAAAATTCAAGTTTAGTTTTAAATTCACAAATAAGTTATCAATTAATTCCTTAAATGCTCAGCAATAAGTAAATTCCTCAAATATTTACAGCCGTGAGTTGACATAACCATACATGTAATATTTCGGATATTTCAGGTTGAACATTTTGGATGTTTCAGAGTAACATCTCAGTTTTTAATATCTACAGATCCTAACGTTGAACATCTAGATTGCTGTCCTATAGTTAAACATAAAATATGTTAACCCTGAAGATCTAGATGTTACGTTTAAACATCCATTTTTCTCTGTGTATTTGTCATAAAATGATTGAAAGTATAAAGTGTAAATTTTATTGTTGTTGTTTTAATTTTTTTTTTAAATTTTTTTTTTATATAATATTGTAAATTTTATTGTTTAAATCCATATATGTTATATAAGTAATAATACAAAAACGCTGCACAAAAATCAAATTTGAACTAACATCCCATCCATTGCTCAAAGTGCTTAGGTGGACATTTATGTTATTATGTCATTTGTTAAAAATTCTTCTTTTTTGGTAAAAAATTAATCTTTTTAGTTAAAAATTCAAATATTTGGTTAAAAATTTATGTACATATTTTATTCAAGATTCTTTGTCTCTGATAGAAAATTAATCTTCGTGTATAAAAATTCTTCTTTTTGATTGAAAATTTAAATATTTAGTTGAACATTCAACAGTTTTCTTGAAAGGTCATGTTTTTGACTTGAAAAATCAACATTTTTTATGACATTTTTTTTATTATTTGAAAAATCTTTCTTGATTGATAGATTCGTGTTTTTAATTTTAAAATAGTATCTTTAGCGTATTTTTTCGAAATAGTAGCAGAACAGCGTCATCACTTTGAAAAAAGTGTCAAATAGTGTCAATAGTGTGTTGAGCCCAAGGCCTGAATTTGTAATATTATTATTCTAAGGGCTGCCACAGCCTAATTTATTTGAAAAAGTGACCTACTTAAACCAAAAAAGCAGAGAAGGTGCCTTAGAAAAAACGTCGGATTGAAAAGTATTCGAAAGTATTGTATTTTGAATGCGATGTTGTCGAAAAGCAGATTTCCCGAGAATATCTCGTGAGTGCGAAACAATAATTTTTTATTCGACGTTTTTTGCAGCAAGACTAATTTCTAATCCAAAAAGCGACTGAAAGTCAATATGTGTATTAATAGTGTGACTAATGTTATTTTGAATTTGAAAGCATTCCGAAAAATTCCATTCATAAGACTTTAAACAATTAAGGTTAAAATTCAAAAATGGAAATAAATTGGAAAAAATTTTAAAACTCCAAAAAATTTCATTGATTTTAGTAAGTTTAAAATGATTTTAGAAAAATCCAAGGGAATTCAAAAGAATTTGATGAAATGTTGAAGAATTCAAAATTAGTTTTAAAAACTTCAAGACGAATTAAATACAAACTGAAAATTAAAAAAAAATCATTAAACTGAATAGAATTGCTTTAAATTCATAGAATTCAGGTAAATTAAAAAAATTTGAAAGAGATAATAACCAAATTCTGAATGAATTAGTAATAATTCATGGTGAATTTCAAATTAATTGCAAAACATATTTGAACATCTCTTCAAATCTGTGAAAACCTACAAAATCCCTCACTTCTTGTGAATGAATTTTGTTAAATACATTAAAATATTATAAAATCCCGTGAAATTGTATGAAATTTTATAATATTTTCTTGAATCCTGGAAAATTGATTGAAATACCTTGAGAGCTTTTAAAAGCCGTTAAAATCATTTAAATCTAAAAAATTCTTTAAACCCCCAATAAATTTCTGTTTATTTCTCTTGAAGTCACTTAAAGCCTTTAAAATTGCTTTAAAAATTAATAATATCTTGAAAGTGCATTAAAATCTTGAAAAATACTTCAAAATATTTTAAATTCTTTGAAATGTTTCAAAATTTCTTGAAACTTTTTAAGGCTCTTGAAAATTCCTTGGAATTACCTTAAAATCAGTAAAATCCTTGGAAATTCCTAGAAATTTTTCTAATCTTTTCGAAGTGCCCTTTTAAAAAGCCCTCAAATATTGAGAATCGTTTTTTTTTTAATTTGAGATCGAAATGGAATCTACTTTCTTGTGAATAATTTTATGCAAAAAAAAAGCATGAAATACATTCACAAATCAAAATTAGATTTCCAAACTACCTCCTTTTCGGCTCATTAGAGACAAATAAATAACAAAGGAAAAAAGAGGAAGAATTGATTTGTAAATCTCTTGAAAGTGCTTTGGAATCTTCTGAAGAACCCTGAAATATTTGTAATCAATTCAAATCCTATCTGGTTACCGAAATAAATTAAAAATTCCTTGGAAACTCTTAATATACCCTAAAACCTGGCATACGTCCTATAAAATCGATCTATATTTTCGAAATTTTAGAAAACTCTTTGATACAATACCCCATGAAAATTTTTTCAAATCTCTTGAAAATGCTTTAGAATCTTTTTAAATACTTTGAAATATTTCAAATCCTCTGAAAAAAATTAAATATTCATTATAATATTTTGAATTACTGTTGAAGCTTTCAAATACTTTGAGATGTTTTGAAATCAATTGAAACATTTGAAAGCTCTTAAAAATGCCTTAGAGTCTTTTAAAATGCCATAAAATAATTCAAATCCTATAAGTGACATTAAATTACTGAAATCAATTTTTAAATTCTCGGGATCTTTCAAGATACCCTAAGATATTTGTAATCCTTAAAAATATTTTGGAATTCCTGGAATTTTTTCAAGCTCTTCAAAATCCGTTGCAATTCTTAAAAACACCCTAAAATATTTCCAATCCTTTGAAATTCTTCCAAATCATTGAAATAAAAAAAATTCTTCGGTTCTTTAAAAATCACTTTGAACTTTTTTAAACTTTCGAAAATGTCTTGGCATCTTTTAAAATACTCTAGAAGTTCTCAAATCCTTTACAATTTTTTGAAATTCCTTTAAATTATTGAAATCTCTGGGAAATGCCTTGGTCTTTTCAAATTCCTTGCACACTGATTTGAAATATTTTTAAATTACTTGAAAGTTGACATTTTTTAAAGCATTCGAAAATGCCTTGGACTCTTCTAAAATACTCAAAAATATTTCAAATCCTCTGAAATTAATTGAATTACTGAAGTCAATTGAAAACTCCTCGAAATCTTTTAGAATAATCTGAAAGTTTTCAAATCCTTGAAACTTTTTTTAAATTCCTTGAAACTTGAATGTTTTTTTTTTTAAATGCCTTGGAATCTTTTAAATTACTCCGGAATATTTCAAATCCTCCGAAATCAATTAAATTACTGAAATCAAATGAAAAATCCTTGGAATGTTAAAGAAAACTCTAAGAGTTTTCAAATCCTCTAAATTTTTTGTAATTCCTTCAAATTGTTAAAATCTCCTGAAAATTCCTCAGATTCTTCCAAAACACACTATAATATTTCCAATTCTTTCAAATTTCTTCAAATTATTGAAATAAATACAAAATTCCTCCGAATCTTGAAACATTCCCTAAAATCTTTCAAGTTCTTTGAAATATTAAAAACTACTTTTTATGGCCAACGGCCATACCACGCTGAAAAAACCAGTTCTCGTCAGATCACTGAAGTTCAGCAGCGTTGGGCGCGGTTAGTACTTGGATGGGTGACCATTCGAGAATACTGCGTGCTGTTGGCACATCGTGGGTGTGGTGAGCCCACACTTGCAGTAGTTATTTACTACAAGAAAACTATCCACCTAGAAACACTACCCGAATCGGGTAGTGTCACGCCTACCCTGAAAGGGAAATGGCTTAATGGTATACTTACTTGAAACTTTTTAAAGCTTTCGAAAATGATTTATGGTCAACTGAACTAAAAGTTTGTTTATTTAACCTAAATGATTTCTGAAACCAACCAACACGATCAACAAAACAATTTCGTATTTGTTAAATGAAGAAAAAATTTTTTTTGCGTAAATATACAAGCAAAAACAAATGAGTGTTATAACCAAGAAATGCTCATTTAAATTAGCCGTCTTACTCAAACAGTGGATTTTTTTAAACTTGCTAATAAAAATCACGGTTTAAAAATAACAATATAGTTTACTGAAGCATAACTGGCAAGTCAAACGAAACAACTTTGGATTGCACACGAAAATCACTTAATAACTATTCAAAATCATTCAAAAATCCCCTAACATTGTTTATAACAATGCAATTGCTAGTAAAAAATTATTTATTTATAAAAAGATATCAAATTATGCTTAGCGAATGTTTATTTATCGAGTACAAACTAATATCAATCATGTTGAATTAATTACGTGTTATTTCTCTTAATGTTATCTCCTAAGAATTTAGTTCGCTTTAATTTTAAAACATAATATGAAATCGATTGAAAATTGTATTTAGATCGGCGGTTCAAAGTTACACTCGAAACCGGGTGAAGAAACTTAACATGTACAAGTGCTATTCATATACACATTTTTGCAGATGTGTTTTTTTTATCATGATCTGAGAACTCAGACTGTCCCAAATCCTGTAATTCGTTAAGATGTGCTACAGTTTTGTGCAGATGTATTGTTTCTTCATCAGGAATTCTTGTAAATCGCTGTAGATACATATACTCTAATCAAGACATAATTATCTCGAGGTTAAATTATCACTTTTAATAATGATTAGCATAGTTAAATTCGTCTTCTTATAACGAATCCAGCGATATCAAAAAACTCATTTTTGATAAAAATACAGTTGTACTATTTCTTCATCAGGACGGTAGAATAGACACTTAATCATGCACACATATCAAAAAAAGTGTTCGGCAGAAATTACATTTTTGTATTATATTTTTTACCAAAATAATATATAAATTTTCTGGATTCTATATTTTGGAAGATATGATGCAAACTGAATGAAAAATTAATAAAAGTAATTCAGATAAACCATATAATAAATAATCAATCCTATGTTACTACATACAGAGAATTTTATTGCCGTATGATTAAAATACATATAAAACGCATTCTAGATATAGTGAACTCTTACCTATCTCAAGGGACTGGAGGTGCCCCCACCTGTACCGCGAGTCGTGGGTCATTTTGTTAAGCGTCATTCATGGGCTGCCCCGGCCTTGTATCGATGCGCGCGCTGTAAACATAGGTACGCATTTGCGCATCATACATGCAGTGTTTCTCAAGAGTTTTTTTTTACTTACGACGTGACAAGTATAACATTTCCTTGAAATTGTACAATTTGCCAACTAAATCAATATAATAGAATCAAAAAACGACTCAAACATTTTACGGAATATTGTGTATTGTAGCATGACGTCACGATGATGATAAGATAGGTGGAAATATCAGGAAGGTTAACATAGTTGGTACATCTTGACATGGGAATGCATATGCCTTTTTGGAGAGAATATTCTAAACGTAAAAGTAAGTTATAAATGTCTGAATAATAATATTTTTCAAGTCTAGAATACATTTACGCAATTCAGTTTCATCCTCTTATCGGTTGAAGACCTTTCATTTTCACGAAATTCAATTAACTATACGAAATTTGAGGTTAGGGTACCCGATTCTGAGCAAATCAATATGATACATCAACCTCAAATTTTGGATATTTTATTTTATTTCGTAACACTGAAAGGTCGTCAATTGACAAAATGATGGAACATGACTGAGAAAATACATTCTACATTTGAGAAATATTACTGTTCGTACATTTATGGCTTACTTTTACGTTTAAAATATTTTCTCCAAAATCTCGTATGCATTCCCATGACGTCATGCTAAGATACTCAATTCAAACCAATGAGGGCTTCCGGCTCTTCGGGCCTCTTTTTAATTGGTCAGCCACTGACGCGTGTGAGACCGTACAGGGACAGTGGTAGGAGGTGAGGGAACTGCGCAATTTGAAATATCCCAGCATGAGGGACTTGAAATAGGGAAGTCTCGAAATAATTGTGTCTTGAAGTAAGCAAGAGTTCACTGTATCGTGAAAGTTTTTAAAATTATATTTAAATTAGTCATAAAGCTAGTCAAAAATGTAATTATTTCGTTTATTAATAATAGAAAATATTTTAACCTGCCTACGCACTCAATCTGTCACAACAGTATAAATTTTATAGAATAAAAAATCGTTCACTTCCAAACTAATATAGATTTTTCTCTTTGAAGTCTCTCTTTAGTAATGAGAAACTAATGTTTTATCGCACTCTTAAATCGGTTTCGCAGAAAAAACTTGAAACAAAGTATTAAGTCACCATTGTATGCTAATAATGACGATTTAAGGATGAAAATATTAAAACCATCGTGTGTCGCAGATACTTGATCTTCAAATACAATACTTTCTCCGCATGCATGTAAATAAAAATAGTTTTAACTTGAGACTTTTTTTATTCAAAAATCAAGTATTTTTAATCGTAAAATTCCTCTAAATTACCTATATATATTTGTCCAAAATTATATCAGATAAAAATAAATAAATTATATAATATATAATAGTATAAGAAATCTGTAGACAATTGATTATAATTAGAAATTTATAAATTTTTAATTCGAATTTGGAATAATTTATTATAATACTAAACCAACTTGTAAAACACAGAAAAATTACTGATTGACTGGCCTGCTTTATTAACAATTTCCTCAACCGATGAACCCGGTGACCTTTTGTGTGAAGAAAAATAAAATTGTTGATACAGTTTATTGAGATAATACATCGCTGGGAATCCCCGTAATATATCTAAAAGACAGTTGTCTATATAATTTCCATCAAAATTGTAAATTCAAGGGTTCTTTATGATTTCAAATCTAATTTTATAGGAAACAGAATATGTAGAATAATTTCAGAAAGAAAAGCCTTTGAAGAAAAACTTATTAAAAGCGATATTAAAAAAATGGTGAATTGACGTTCAAAACCCAATCATAAACTCCTAAATTTTGCAAACTACTTTTTTTTTAATTGGTTGAGTCTAAATGCACGAATTGGCAAGAGGAAGGGTGCGCGGCTCACAGTGGGCTAACTGCTGAAGTGAAAAAGTCCGTGACAAAATCGTAGAACTTTTGATAGATATTATTGAATACTATGCGCGCTCGGATATTATATTTAATATGCTACATATATTTTTCTATTTTTAAATTAGCCTAAGAATTCCTGTTTCCGAGAAAAATGCAATTGAATTTTCTTTTTTAAACCTTCATGGCATGAATGATTTCCATCTAAGTAAATTTGACTATTCGTCGTATTTAAAGCTTTTTAAGGCTCTAAATTAGGATCCAGAGGCAAAATGTCAAAATTCAAAATGACGGACCCAATATGGCGGACCAAACTTGGGAAACCGAACCAATATGACTGAAAATTACTGCACGGGGTTTTTTCGTGTTGCGGATTTCGAATCCAAAGTCAATATGTCAAAATACAAGATAGAGGATCCAATATGGACCAATATGAGTGATTTTATGTAAAAAATGTACGTTATAAATTTGAAAACCTACACTGAACTTGCTATTTATCCAAAGGATTTCGATTAACAATTACCAGTTATCGATTGTGAGGCTGATATACATGTTGTGCTATAATTATTAGTCATTTTTACTCCCTTCATTACATTTTTGATTACGCTTCCATCTCATGCTGAAGTAATGAACCTATGAGTCTCAATCACAGTAAACAACCAAGGTTAAAATTGGTTGAGGGTAATTATTTGTTTTGTTTTTATAGAGTAACGTATGTATATTGAAAGACCTACAGTTTTCTAAATACATTTTTTTTATTCTTTGTCTCATTACAAGAAATGTTGAATAAATCTTTGGAAGGATTTTGAATGGATTCAGAACTAATGATGGCATTAGGTTTCGATAGCTCATCAAGCCACAAAAATCCACATAAAAAACAAGAAAATTGCGAAAACGAGACTTTGCTTAATATAAAAATTTTTAGATTACACCGACCACTTTCTTCCGTATTGGATCCGACATTTTGAATTTTCAAATTTAGACTTCAGATTTTAAATCAGCGACCTGAAAACTCCGAGTAGCGATATTTAATAAAATCTGTTATATTCTTACAATGTTGTTCCGCCATATTGGATTCTCCATCTTCAATGTTGACATTTTTACTTTGGCTTCGAAATCAGCACCCCGAAAAATCCTCGTACAGTAATTTTCAGTCATATCGGTTTTCCAATTTTGGTCTGGATTCTAATTCAGCGACCCCAAAAACCCTTAAATACAACGAACAGTCTAATTTACTTAGATGGAGCATGACAAAATCTATTAAAAAATATAAATGACAGATTAGTTATAATACCTGAGCGCGCATGGTATTCAATAATACACATTTTTGTCAAAAAATGTCAAATATAACTTAGATTTTCGGGGTTAAAAATATTTTTCACTTTAGCCCACTGTGCGACTTGTGCTCGGACGTATAAATACTACATTTTAAATGATTAAAATGCATACATAAATATTAGATAATTTAACACACTTTGCTTTCACAAAATTACAACCACATTACGCATCACACATTTCACTATCTTTATCTTAAATTCGACGAAAATAAGTCTATTATATCTCAAAATCTTTTTCCAGAGCAGGGTATTATAACCAAAATCATAATAATCAGTTAGATTTATAAATAAATATTTAAATTAACACCTATTTCTAAATAAAGCTAACCAGATGCAGGGATTCCGAGGAATAGGGTGCATCGAAATTAGGGGACCTATAAGGTTTAAAAAGTGACAAAAAAGAGCAAAAAATAGGGAAATGTGCTGTAGTGAATTTGAAGCAAACACACCTAACAGTAAAATCTAAAAAAAATCCCTGGTACTTCCTATGTTTATCGATGTAATAAAGTCCATCTTAAGGTGCTGTCATGAATTCGATATAAGCCTAAGGAAATTTCAAATTTTCATCCTATCCCTAACATTAAAATGTTATTAAAAAATCCCTGTTATTCCTAAGAGGATGCAAATTTTGAATTAAGGCACGCAAAAGCTAGAAAAATTTCCATTTATGAAAGTAACTATGCAGAAGCTAGACAAATTTGCATTGGTGTAATAATATCAATTTTTAAGGTCTTTTAGTGAATTTGAAGCAAACGTAGGAAAATTTTCAATTATAATTTAACCACTAAACTTGGAAGTTTCACAGAAAAAACGAAATGTAATCTTTACAGCAATTTCAGAGTAATCTTTAACCGCAACAAAAATTCACTTCTGTTTTTTCTGTGTTCTAAAAATGTCCTGTTCTTCCATAGGATATATAGCGAATTTCACATTTTCTATGAAAGTAACTCTGCAGGAGCAGGCGTAGGAAAATTTTTAATTTTCACCCGACCCCTAAATAAATTTTTTTTTTAGAAAATTTCCCGTTTTTCATAGGATCCTGCACATTTTGAATCTTCTATGAAAGTAACTATCGAGAAGATAGAAAAAATTGTATCGATGTAATAAAGTCAATTTTCAAGTTGCTGTCATGAATTTGAGACAAGCATATAAAAATTTTGTAATTTTCACCTGAACCCTACATTAAAAATTTTGTTTTAAATCTTCTGTTACTTCTGAGATGCTGCCAATTTATAATTCTGTATAAAAGTAACTATGCAGGAGCTATAAAAATATGCATTAATATAAAAAAGTCAATTTTGAAGATCTTTCAGTCAATTTTGAAGCAAACATAGGAAAATTTCAAATTTTCACACGACCCCTAGCTTTAAAATTTTTTCCAAAATTCTCTGCGATTTCTGGAAGGCTGCAAATTTCGAAATTGCCCATGAAAGGAAGTACGCAGCAACCCGAAACATTTGCATCGATGTAATAAAGTCAATTTTGAAGGTGCTGTACTCAATTAAAGGCAAAAATGGCAAAGTTTGAAATTTTAAGCCAATACCTAACAGTAAAGGTTTATTTTAAAACCCCTGGTTCTGCCTAGGATGCTGTAAATTTTAAATTTTCTATAAAAGTAACTATGGAGAAGCTTGAAAATTGTTTATCGATGTAATAAAGTCCATTTTTAAGGTGCTGTTATGAATTTGAGACGAATAGGAAAATTTACCATTTTCACCCGATCCCTAACTTTAAAATGTTCTAAAAAATTCCGTTTTATTCCTAAACGTCTGCAAATGTTGAATTTCCTATGAAAGTAAGTACGCAAAAGCTAGAAAAATTTGCATTTATGAGCGTAACTATGCAGGAGCTAGACATATTTGCATTGAGGTAATGATATCAATTTTGGAGGGCTTTTAGTGAATTTGAAGCAAACCTAGCTTTTCAATTATAATTCACTGTAAAAAATAAAATATTATTTCAAGGCTAATTTCAGGTATTAAAATAAGACTCACAAAAACCAAAAAATTTCAAATTTTCACCCTAGCCCTAAATTTAAAAGTTTCTAAACAAATTCTAGAAAGACTGTAAATAGTAAAAAATAGTTAAAATAAGTAAGAGAAGAATGAAAAATAAAATCAGAACGTGCCAAAATTCGAAAAAATACGTTTTTTCGTTTGTCCAAAATGTTTTTGGCGGAAAAGGTGGAGAAAGGGTACTGGAACTCTTCGCTCAACTGCTTTTAAAATGGATTGGCGCCACTAACCAAATTTGAATTAAAATATCCTTTTTACTTAAAAAATTTTATCCGTATAAATAAATGTAAATGTTCGATAATAAATGCTTGGTATTATCAAAGTAATTCAAACTAATAAATAAATCATTATGTTTTGAACTTTATTATTTTCAAAATAAAAATTACGACAATTTTCAAAATATTCAATAATTAGGGGTTTTTCATTTAACACAGTGATGCATATGTCACATTCGAGTCCAACTGAATCGTTACATTTTCGGGTATAGCATCCAAAGAATGCGCTTTCAAATATTTTAAAGGATTGTTCTGCAGGTAACCTGTTACCAACAAATCACGATCACTAAAAAAAATATTTTCCACATTTGTTAATAGATTATGTTCTAAGTTCAGGATGCGAAGATTTTTCAACGTTGTCATCCAATTGGCTGGTAGACTGGTAAGTTTATTTCTTCCCAAGGAGAGAATTTCTAGTTGATCCAGAGAAGCGAAGGTATCTGCGTTTATCTGAGTAATTTTATTATTATCCACATGCAAAAATTGCAAGTTTTTCATTCCCTTAAAATTTTTAGGCTCCAGAATCTGTATTTGATTACAACTGAGGGACAAAAACTGTAAATTAGGCGAATCTTTTATTTCGGGTGCACCCGTCAAAAGATTCTTATTCAAATACAGGTACCGAAGTGATGAAGTAAAATCCACAATCCTGCCATCAAAAAACTTAATTTGATTGTCGGATAAAAATAAGTATTCAAGTTCCGGTGTATCGAAAAATTCACTATACGAAAGACGCTCTATTCTATTTCCACTGAATGAACAATTCTTGAGCTTATTCAGATTCTTTAATGAGATTGAATTCAATCGATTGTTTCTTACAGATAAAAGCTCAAGATTATTCAGATTGGTAATATATAATGAGCCTAATGCATTGTTGTCAAGAATTAAATATTCAAGTGACTCTGGTAACCATGAGAAATCATTATTATATTGTCCTTTATTTTGAATATCCCCAACTGATGCAATGATATTATCGCTGAGGTCCAAATTAGTCAGTATAGAAAAATTTGCTTTGGAATTTCCTAACAAATTAGCTATAAGATTGTTTCTTAAATACAAATTTTTTAAGGAGGGGTAAGAACCTTGTATAAACATAGTATGGTAGTTGTTTGTATTAAAGGCACTATCCAAATTAAGTTCCTTTAGATTTGCATGGCCTCCTTCATGTAATATCTGTTGTCCATCGTACCAATCATTGTTTGATAAATCCAAATAGTTCAAGTTAGGAAGTTTGTCAAACGCCTCAGAAGATATTTGATGAATGTGATTACCTCGCAGTCTTAAACAAGTTAAAATCGGACTGGCAATAAAATTTGGTCCAATGTTACTTAAAACGATATTTGAAAAGTCTAATGATATCTTCGAATCAGCACAGCTTTCGTCTGCTATACTTTCAATACGAGTATAATTCTCTGCATCTGACGACGTTTCAGAAATTGGATTACTTTTTGTTTCAATGCAGAAATATACAAAAAGCATCAAAAAAACAGCGATCTTTATATTTTTCAGTAACCTAAAAGAAGCATTGTTTTAAATTATTATCAATTTTAATTAAATAATTAATATAATTTAATTACCTAATTTAATTAAAATATTAAAATTAATAATATAAGTTCTGGATAATTTACTCAATTTTATCATTTTGAAGCAAAAAATGGAATATTATGCACCACGGGGGAGAAAAGAGACTTTATTGACGAGTGTATGTTTTTAGTACGAGTCGTGATTTTTCATTCCTGTGGAACCGACCTTAAGTACCGCTTTTCAAGGTCATAGTATGTAATGGATATGTATATCTGTGCCGTCAAAAATTATTAAGTCATAGATATAGCATGGCCATTACATATCAACTCATAGTTATATAATGTGGCACGTTCACACCGTCAAACCCATGAAATACTGCAAAAGTTGCATTTGTCAATATAGCATAACTTGGTGCTTAATTCTCTCAAATTACATTAACAAACATTTTCAAATACCAACCCCCATCACTGAAAAACTACCCTCAGGTCCCTAAAACTTGAAATCTACCCCGAAACAAAAATGAGACATTCCATCGAAAAAAAAGTATATCCGAGGGCCTAGCGGAGTAAACATGTAAAAATTGCCCCCCGCGCGTATTAAACCTATATTGGCACCATATATTAATATCTATTTGGATAAAAAATCCTGAAAATTTCAATTATAAAATTTCATGTTTTTGGGAGTTATAGGGATGGAAAGGAAATTAAAGAAGGAATTTTTCTCGTAAAAATTCCCGGCATATATAATATTTCCGACTATGTATAATTTTTCCACCTGGGGTAAAAATGAATTAGGATGGGAGAAGGAAAATATGAATTGTTTTTTTATTTATTATTTCTTTTCATGTTCAGATTTAAACAAGATATGTTCCAAGGTTTAAAATATTTGTTGGTCCTGAAAAGAGCAAAATTTTTTATATAAATCATTTAAAATATTGATCAATGACAAAACATATTAAAAATAATATTCCAGCAGGTGATATTCCGGTTAGAATCGAACGAGTTAACTTTGTATAATCTATTTAGTTCTATGCACACGGGAGTAAGAAAATACCAACATAGCAAACTGAAGGCTAACACATACTCTTCTATATTTATTCCATAATAATGGTCATGTATGAGGATTAAAGTGTTAAAGTTAAAAATTTATTCAATTTTGAAATAAGTGTTATCAGAGTACCGGTATAAATGTGTTGAAATATGAATTTTTGAGAATCTGCAAATAATATAATATGTTTATGATTATATTCTCGAACTCCCAATGGCCAAAGTGCCAAAGTTCTTCTTTGTTATACCAATATTTTTGAGATAATAGAAATATGTAATTCAAAAGACAAAAGGATTATCTCCGCAGGAGATCATACTGGTTAAACGCCAATGCTCGGGTCAAACCCTGACCACTGGCTCAATTCAGGTGCACCGCATGGGGGCAGTCGTCATTTCCTCCACAGATACCTGCGTACCCTTCCCCTTCCAGTGTGCAACGACACTACCCCTCACTGGATTCGAAATTGCTCCAGGCCCTCGATGCTAGGTCCCCTGTGGAGATAATCCTTTTGTCTTTCCACTTACATCTATTCCTATTTCAAAAATATGAGTATGTCCAAGAAAATCATTTGAATACGCAAAAGTAGGTTAAGTCTAATCTAATATACACGCAGAAAAAAGAACCTTACATTTTACTGAAAACCAAGTTAAATCTCCTGATCTTCCAAGTACGTATATGGACAACACGGTAGTTCATTAAATGTTGCAATTATAGGCAACTGAATTTGACTATCATTGATGGTTACCAGTACCGATTTTCAAGTGCTGCTGACCTGCGGAACAGTAGATTTTACCGATCCAGACGCTATTCTGCACTGTTCCTCGATGCTGCAATTACGAATTATCATGTCACTTTGACGGATAATATAAACAGATCTAACTTATGTTAACGGTACAGACTATAGTTTGCACGGCTCTATAAATTGTAAAAAAATATTGCTAAAAAATAATTAATAAATAAACACACGCTTAATTCTGACATATATTTTCGGATATACTTATAATTAATCGGTATTTGTAAGTTACAACGCTTATAATACAATTAAAATTTCGCACGCAACGGGGGGGATTCGAACGCATAAACCTAAGCACGCAAGTCGATTAGCTTAACCACTACACTATTACACGATTTGCGATCTGTGAAATAATTCCGAAATGCATTTGTAACTAAGGTGGCGACCTCGGCAACGACTTTTTAATACGCGTCCATGCCATCGCGGTACACGACAAAAGTTCTCGCATTTACCTGATATCCATACAAGTCAGCTGGAACAGTCGCGGAACGCAAACACGTCTTACTCCAATAAACTCTCAACTGTACGCGACCTGTGAATAAGATGTGCCATCCAAAATTGTGTTATTTATTATAAAACCACTTCATTGCTAAGTGGGGATATGGAGTAATGTGACTACTGTCACAGAAATGTCAAAAATAAATGTTTTTTAGGTGATGCAATCCATCCATTGCCGATGGCGTCATAAATTCATCCGGTGGTTCGCGCGGATAGATTGCGTTATTACGACTTTGAGGGCGAGCTAAACAAGCTATTCGGATCGGTAGCATGTACCGATCCTTCTGCAATGTTCACTGCACCACTATTGTAGTCTCGGTTCAGTGTATTTTACATATCTTACCGTATTTCATACTAGGGAATAGAGGTTTATTTTACTAAAGGATTACCGTTAAATTCACCCTAAATTCACTGTGACATTTACGAAATTCTAAGTGCTATTGACATTTTCACCCCTTCATTGAGAGCAGTTTCTGCTGTTACGGTTACAAGAAACACTTTACATTTCTTGATTAGTAAATATTACATTTCTTTTTTCTGCGTGTAGTATAAATACGTATAATATATGAACTTTTTATATGGATAAATTTGACATGAATGTAATGCCAAACATATATAGATTCTACAGTTTCAATTCTCGCAACACTTATTTCTTATAATTTTCTATTTCTTCAACATATTTTACTATATTTTATTCGATATATATATATATATATATATATATATATATATATATATAGGTATACATACACACATTTATATTCTTCTTTCAGGTCATCATTTCAACTTTCAGTTAGATCGAGGCAATAATCAATTAAATTTAACAGAAATAATTTTTCAAACAATTCATTACTGTATATAATAATAATATGATCTTACGATAATTCTAGAAAGTTGCAGTTTTTTCTAAAATTTTCCACTTTTGGTCCACTTTTAAATTATGGTGAGATAATAATTAATTTAAGTTAACAAACGTAATTGTTTGAACAAGTTATTATTTTGTAGACATTTTTGATGTGAATTGTTGGCTTTCGGGTCAGGTGAATTGAAAACAATAAATTGTTTCACACGTTTCGGCATACAGTGGTGGCCCTCATCAGTGAGTTTTATTAAATCTGTGAAAAGTACATAATGTATTGTATGTACGCTTGGAAGTATTATTCTTTGGTTAATATCTCAGTTGTGAAATTATATAAATTCTATAATTAAAAATGATAATTTCATTTCATTTTATCAATAAATATTATTATAGCTTGCAGTATATTCTTAAAAAAATTCCTTTAACGAAGTTCAATTGATGAAAAAACAATTACAATGTCGAAGAACTTTTTTGAAATCATCTTTTAGCGACGTATATTTAACTAAATTTTTTTTTATATAAATCCTTAAACACAGTTTTTTGTGTATAAGAGAAATAATGTTAAGTAATGAATTTTTATGTTATCATGAGTTTTTTATAATTTCGTATTTTTATTAAAGTGCGATTTTCAAGGGGACAAGACTTCACTTTCACAGGTTTAAATTAAAAAAATGTCATTTGAATATACGTCGCTAAAAGATGATTTCAAAAAAGTTCTTCCACGGCAGTGTTTTCTGACAACTTTAAAAAAATTTGTTTGAAAAATTGTCTACTACATTGTAATTGTTTATTCATCAATTGTACTTCGTTAAAAGAATTTTTTTGAAGAATACTGCAAGATATATTAATAATTATTAATAAAATTAAATTAAATTACAAATTTTAATCAAAGAATTTATATAATTTCTCAACTGAGATATTAACCAAAGAATAATACTTCCAATTGTAAAACTGCTTACCTACAAGACATTATGTACTTTTCACAGATTTAATCAAACTCGCTGATGAGGGCCACCATTGTGAACCGAAACGTTTGAAACAACTTAATTATTTTCAATTTACCTGACCCTAAAGCCAACAATGTACATCAACAATTTCTAAAAAATTTACTTTCGAGGGTCAATACGATTTCCCAGCTATTATCAAGTTATTATTATTTTTAATAATATTCTCTTTGAATAATGTTAGGAAGTTGCGGTTTTTTTCTGAAATTTTCAACAATTGTACCAATAAAAAAACAAAAGATAACAATTTAAATCACCTCATTAACGTAATGGGAATTGGGAGCTTACGAAAATTTTAACTTCAAATCGGAATTGTTGAGAATCTACGTATATTTACGATTATATTCTCAAACTCGACAAAATGTCAGAAATTTTGTCGACCTATTGGCATTTTTATTTGAGGAATAGGCGAGGAAATAGGGAAGAAATAGGTAAGTTGAAAAACAAAGGACCTAAGAATTAAGATCGAGGGCCTGGAGCAACTTCGCATCCAGTGAGGGGTAGTGTCGTTGCACACTGGAAGGGGAAGGGTACACAGGTAGCCGTGGAGGAAAAGACGATCGCCCCCGCATGGAGCTATGCCACCGACATTTGCCAGCGGGGGGGGGGGGGAATGATACTTTGCCTCAATAAGTTGAAAATTATAATAAGTGCTGTATATTATTTTCCCTTTTAAGTCCAAAATTAGAAGTGTTTTTCAGACCATTTACAGGTTCACCGAAATTCAACTACAATAGTTGTAAATATCCTTATTATCAGACATTGTAAACTGTCATGGAGCAATAAATCGACTAACCCTACTTAAATGCTCAATTAACACTACTTGACCTAGAGGCTGCAGTTGACTTGCGTCCTATGGTCAAAATCAACGGGGGGCCTAGCCAAGTAGTAGTCTTCTCTCTATTCCCCCACCAGTCGAGTGGGGGACCTGAATAGAGAGGAGTAGGGGTAGTTCAGAAAGGAGGCAATTATCTTAAAATTTGAAACCATCAATAAATACAATCATAATAACTTCTTCTTATAATCGAGTAGTCAGTAACACTTCTGTATGCGCTAAAAGTGCGACGCAGTAACTATGGCTTAAAAAGTCCGCTAAAGTCCCCTGCTTATGAATGTCGAAGTTAATTTTTCGAAACCTGGTGCAACCATTTTTTAAACAATTACATTATTTTTTAAGATAAAAATTTTCCAACATTATTTTCCGAAAGTTCATGGAAAAACAAAACTTTTATGTTCGAACAAATTTTTTATGCAACGACCCGTTTTCAAGTGAGAGCGTTATAAACAATTGAATTTGCACTAAAATAATTGACATATTTGCAGCTGCATATCTCGGCGACTATTGGACCGAAAATTTTCGAAAAAAATGTGAATCATTTTTCAGGGCACTTGCTCCGCGAGGAAAAAAGAACATTTTCTGACGGAGCTAAAACTTTCACTGTTAACAAAATCTCACCGAAATTTAATATACATATGAGTAAAGTAATTTGCATATATGTACCGTAAATTAATTTTAATATACCATCATGTTGTAAAATTAATATACATGTATATTAAAGTCGGTAAAACAGAGTGCGTGAAAACAACAAGTTCTGTTATGCCTTCAAATCTGGTCAAATATTAAAAAATAAGGTAATAACCTTAAATTCGTCGACTAAATTCCTACTTACAAATAAAGTGCAACGTACGGGTGGCATTTTTTCTAAAATTCGCTGTGAATGTTAGAATTTTAACATGAGTACAGGTGCTTGGGGTTTGGTTCCTCAATTATTTGTTTGATTGACCTTTTCTCTTAAAAACTAGAGTAATTTATATTTATCTAGGAGAACAAATTATGTTTGATTATTTATAATTGAAAATTGCTGCCAAAATTGTTTTTAATTTGTGTAAAGTGCAAATATCTGACTTTTCTGATAAATCATCAATATGCGGTATATGAAATTTAATAACATTGTCTCTTAATGGCAATTTCGTATACCTAGGTTTCAGATTTAATATATAAGTGTATATTAAATGTATATTAAAATTGCAAACATTTTTAACAGTGTTTTTTAATATATAAGTGATAAAACTGGTCCTTGTTTAACAACTAAGTGTGCAATTTGTTGTACTTCTTAATAAAAGACTTTGTGTACATTGTACAAAGTCGATGCTATAACTTCGGTAAAAAATCTTGAGGAAATTATCTTGATTACAAATAATTTCGTTACTTTGCAAAAATTTCAATCGTTTTTTTTTTGTTAAGAAGATTTCTTATAAACAAATACGGATATTTGATATAGCTTTCGTTTTTGAACGTGTTTTCAAAATTATAGATGTGAAATAAAAACTTTGTCTCTTATAGATTTTCTTTCAATTCAAATCATTTATTAACTATCGCCTTATAAACAATGAATTGCAAAATAATCTTTGGTCTGTCCCAGCTGCAGTTTTACAGTTAAGGTTTTCGATTTTTTTAGTTATTTATCCGATAGCTTCCTTATAATCTTTATCTTTTCTAACACTTTGAAAACATCGTTCTTTTTTTAATAAAAATTGTTATCAACAAAATCCTAGATTTACCGAATCTGATCTCTTTATCCGCATACAAATCAATCCAGTTTAAAAGTGATTTATATCAATCCTAGAAACTGAAAAATTATATATTTTATTATATTATTATATATTATTATTTTGCAGTTAATTGTTTATAAGGCCGTAAATAACAAATTGTTTGAATTAAAACAAAATCTATAAGAGACAACGTTTTTGTTTTATATCTAATTTTAAAAACACATCAGCATCAAAAGTATAATGTACTATAGTCGAGAACGCTGCCAGTCCTAAGCCTGGAAAAAGTGCGAAAGAAAAATTAGGGAAATAAGAGGTGAAGAAAAATGAGTAAAGCGACGGCTGGAGGGGGAAAGGTGGAACGGAGGGCGAGGACGCAAGTCAACCAGGCCCCTCGTCGATTTCGACCATAGGACGCAAGTCACCGGCAGCGGACCTAGATGTTAGTTTGTATTATGATATTGGCAGCAATAGTGATTTATTGCTTTCTGAAATAAGATTAAAATTAGAAGATTTTTCAGGCCATGTATGAGTTCACCGAAATTCAACTGCAATAGTTGTAAACCTCCCTATTATCAGAAATTGTAAACTGGCATAGAGCTATAAATCGACTGCTCCTACCAAACTGCTCAAACTGTTCCTACCAAACTGCTAATTGACCAAGATGTTATTTTATGTTTATGTTATTATATTCTAGTTACACCGACTATAATAACCTCGAGGGAACTTCGGATTTTAAATAACTTCTAGCGAGAAAAGTTTTCTATAGTTAAAAGAAGATTTTTGAAATAGTACTTTTTAAAACAGTACACGACGAGGCTGGCAGTTCTTTCAAATCTGAAATTCCCTCAATACTTTTTGTAGGCGAAACTAGAAAAACGTGGTTAACAACCTGCCTTAATTTTCGATTGAATATTAATAAGCAGAAGGTCACTTTCAATTTTTTGACAATTATTTTTGGGCATCCCTAGTGTATGTGTATCATATTTTAAACAGTTTTAATAATATTTGGCCGAGTTATGTCGACTTATGCTTTATTCACTTACTTATTTTCGGGAATTTTTTTCAGTTTTCAATTGTTATTACTAAAAATAATCATCGGACAAAAAAATGTAAATAGAAAAAAGTTTCGTCTTGTTATTATTTGAAAAAAAAAATTAATTTGGTGAATTCGAAAATTTTCATTTATTGCAACCTGGGAGCCAACGCTTTTATCGTTTTCGAACACCGAACGAGTTATTGAATCCTAAACCTAATAGAGCTCAGTTTAATATGATTAATAAATAAGTTTAAATAAGTTTAAATAAGTTTAAATAAGTTTAAATCTTATGTCAATTCAACGAATAAATTTGGCTGCACCCATGCGCTATGGTGAAGATTTCCAGTTTTCATGATAAAATATCCAAAGTAGTTTAAACTATAAAAGATATTACAAAATCATGAAAAATAGCAACAACTTTACCGCACACCTACAGTTAAAATTTCACGTTAATCGATTCAATAGAATTTTCTATAGAGATGAACAAAATTGGAAGAGCAATTGTTCTCTTTTATAAAATCCTTAACATTTTTTAAGTAATGAAAAAAATCGTAAATTTCTGAAAAATAGCGCCTCAACCCTGCAAGTTACCAGTTTCGGAATTTTCAGATATAATGTATTATATCAAATTCCGTAATTGTAACTGAAAATTAGGTAATTTGTAACTGAATTTTCCCACATTTTTCCTAATTTCCCTACATTTGTCATTATTTCAAGAAACATATAACATAAATATAAGATATAAAATATAATATATAACATAGCTTTAGATTTCAGAATAAATGCCGAGGTTCTAAGTAGGAAAGTAAAGTTTGAGCGTTAACAATGTGGTTCAATTCTAAAGGGTTTATGACAGTAATGTGGCCATGATCCCTGAGCGCGGCAGTTTATTTATTACTCCATTTACCTGATTCAGGTATTCCTTTGTACTTAGCATGGGTCTTAATCAATTGTCTGCTTTATTTTCGAAGACCTTAGCAAATTTCAATTATTTTTCCTTCAAAATGGTAATTTGACAAAAGTGTACGGAAAACTTAAGACTCCGTTATTAATAATTTTTTAAAAATTATGTTATTTCAAGGATGTCTGAAAAATTTTTCAAATCATATACAAAAAAAATGATTTGCCTTAGGATTAACCTTGTTACGGGCCGTTCAAAAAATACGTAACGCCTTTAGGTGGGGGGGGGGACTTCAGCGTTACGACAATATTAAACTTACACATACTTACTATAGAAAAAGCGTTACATTGGATGGGAGGGAGGTGGGAGGAAAAAACTTTACGTGTCTTTCGAACGACCCCTTATATTATTTTTCACGATTTATTTTTATAAAAAAATTGTTTAAACAAATATCAATAACCTAAAGGAAATAAAAATTATATATTAGAACGTAATGCAATTTGTTAAAAAATGTTGGCATTTAAAAAAAAAATTCAAACAGTATTCACATAAACGGAACTTTTAGAAGGTGCTTAAATCTTTCTTCAAGTAAGTTCCCTTTGACCAAACAATCTTTCCGGTCTTTAAGCTTTATTTCGTGACCGAATCTATTTAAAATCAGGCAGGTTCTACACTTGAATGCGCAAAATATTTTAAGGACAAAATATGTGGTTTTTTAGAGGAAATTAGGCGATACGTATTTTTTTATTATCGAAAAAAATGTCTACGATGTTACGCGTATTTCAATTTTGTACTTCGTTTTTCAAATAAATACAAATTTTTCTTTCACGTCTCTATATCTTTTGACAATGTTTGCACATCTAAAAAAGTTACACAAAAAAATTCCTCTTGCACCTTTGTTACATCTTGCATTATAAAATGATATTTTTAGTCAAAAAAATTCTCCCGACCTCAAAAATGTTTTAGCCCGTATCAAACTAATAAGATGCCTTTTTTATATTAGTATAATATTTTGAAAAAATATTATAAAGAATAAAAAAGGTGGGATTTTGTAGAAATAATTTTTTCATGTTTTCGAAATTCGAAGAAAAAATATAATAGATTTTGTGCAAATCCCACCTTTTTTATTTTTTCCCATAATTTTTCCGAAGTGTCTCGTCGTCCTGAAATTCGGGATGAGCAGTCAAATATTTTTCATAAGCTTGGCTGGTCGTCCCGAATTTATGCAGTTTCTGCTTATATAAGGGAGGCATCTTATCAGATTTATGCGGATTAAACCATTTTTGAGGCCGGGATAATTTATATTCCAAAAAATATAATTTTCTAATTTTTTTCGTAAATGATGCAAGATACCATAAAAGAGCAAGAGGTATTTTCGCACCTAACTTTTTTAGGTATGTAAATTCGTACTTCAATATTTTTTCGTATCTGTCGTTTGTTTCGAGAAAAATAAGAAAATTCGATTTTATGGAAAAAAATCGAGAAAAAATTGGCAAAAAATATAAGACTGTTAATATTTTCAGGATTTCAAAAGAAGACGATAAATTCTACCAGAAACGGATATAAATTAACAATAAATACCCCAATTAGGTAAAAAATTATAGAGGTTTGAAGAAAAAAATGTTTTATTTTTAATAAAGCACAAAATTAAAATACGCATAACTTCGTAGACATTTTTTTCACAACTCGGAAAAATACGTATCGCATAATTTCCTCTAAAAAACAAGATATTTCATCCTTGAGAGATTCTGCAACTTCAAGTGTAGGACCTGCCTGATTTCAAACAGATTCGTTCTGGTGATAAAATTCACGCTTAATGTGTAATTTTCATTTGGGGGTACTGATTAAGGGTTAGGGGTGTTAGGTGTTGATTTTGAACAACTATTTTTTATGTTTCTGGAGAGTCCAATATCAAACCAAAACTTTGATGCACTTAATTTCGAATCAGGCGCATAATTTATTCCTGAGGGTAGTTTTTCTGTGATAGGGGTTGGTTTTTGAAAATTCTTGTTGATGTTATTTGAGAGCAATAAATTGAGCACCAACTTATGCTATATTGACGAACGAAATTTTAGCAGTATTTCATGTGTTTTACGGTGTGTTAACGCCAAGCCAGCGCGACCACACGTTTCTTTCAAAAAATTGAAAAGCACAACATTGTTTAATTTAGAACAAAATTAGCACAGAAAAAGCGCTAAATTATGCAATATTGAAAAATAAGAATTTTGCATTATTTCATGTGTGTTCATGTCGGCTTAACGTTAAGCCAGCGCAACCACATGTTTTTTCAAAAAATTTAAAAGCACAACATTTTTCAATGTGGTACAAAATTAGCACTAATTTAAGCAGTATTAAAAAATGAGATTTTTGCATTATTTCATGCGTGGTCATGCCAGCTCAGTGTTAAGCCAGCACGACCATACGTTTTTCAAAAAATTCAAAAGCACACCATTTTTTAATATGGTAGATAGTTATCACTAAATTATACAATATCGAAAAATGAAATTTTTGCAATATTTCATGTACGGTCATGTCAGTTTAACGTTAAGCCAGCGCGACCACAAGTTTTTTCAAAAAATTAAAAAGCAGCTAATTTTTGAATGTGATAAAAAATTAGCACTAAATTATGCAGTATTAAAAAATGAAATTTTTAAATTGCTTCATGTGTGTTCATACCAGCTGAAGTTTAAGCCAGCGCGACCACACGTTTTTTTTTCAAAAATTACACCAAGTTTTTTAATGTGGTAAAAAAGGAGCACAAAGTTGGAACTAAATTATGCTATATTGAAAAGTGAGAATTTTAAATTATTGCGTGTGTGATCATGACAGCTAAACGTTAAGCGAACGCGACTACACGTTTTAAAAAAAAAATTAAAAAGCACAACATTTTTTAATACGGTACAAAACTAGCTTTAAATTAGCACTGAATTATGCGATATTAAAAACTTTATTATAACAAAGTGATTATGCTAACTTAGCAGACCTATGAGAAATGGCCGTATTCATCTATGTGTTATATAAATCTATTAAAAGACTAATTGCACCTGAGATAAACAATACTTTATTTACTCAAGATCAGGAATCACGGCGTAAAATGAGCTCAAAAAATAGGAAATAGGGCAATTTTTCACAAAAAAGGGGAAAACCAGGGGAAAGATTTAATATTTATTTTTTGCTTGCAGGAAAGACGAAACAATATTTTTATAAGAAAAGTTATATCATTTAATAATTCTAAATTATTTGTTAATGATTTTTACTATTAGAAAATTATTATTTTTAAAAGGTGGATATACTTAGATAGTTGGACATCCATTCATAGCGGCATGAAAAAGTCCGACAAAAATAAATTTTTTTAAATAAACAACTTTTATACGTTTAAATAGTTCTCATATTCAAGAATATTTCCTTTCTAAAAAATTCCATCATTAATAATAAAATCGTGTTACTTACATAAGTGCAAATGAATAATTCTACAAAGATTTGTCATTCTGTTCAATATTTTTAATTTGAAAAAAAAAAAAATTTATAGGTTCAGGGAAAAAATATTTTAGCTTTAAAGTTTTACTCAAATAATAAATAGTTTAGTTTGAAATCGGTCAAATAAACATTGTAAATTTGTTATGGTAAGATTTAAAAAACACATTTGAGACTCCTCAACGCTCCTGGATACAGATTTAAAATTCAAGTGGCTCAATTTTCAACGTTTGACTTTAAATTGTTGGAGTTAGAACATTTAACTCTGCTGTTGACCAAACTGGGCTATTCCATTTTTAATTATTTGACTTTATACATTTCAATAAAAAAGTTTTCAACTTCTAATACTTTCTTTTCAAATTACGATATATATTTTTTAAGGTAATTGTCGTGCTCAAAATCAGTTCTTTTAAAAAAATATTTTTCCTATGATTTCAGAAATCAAAATAATATCACTGATGATGTAATTTCAAATAAAAAACATTATTTTGAATGAAAAAATTTAAAACTTACAAAAAGATTAATTTTAGAAATGTTTTTCTGCAATCGAATTTTTCCTTACTATCGATACTTACCAATTTTTGTAGAATGGTTGAATCAAACAAACATTTGTTTGACCCTATATCAAAGCTAGAATTTGTTTGATTCAAATACAATTTGTTTGGATTAAACAATGGTGTGTTTGAATCAAATATTTTTTTCATCCTATATCGAGAAAAGAATTTGTTTGACTCAAACATTTTTCTGAGTGTACAACTCTACTGTTTCCAATTTTAAAAGTAATTTTTGTTATGAATGAAATCGTTAAAACCATTTTTTTCTGGTAAAAAACGATTTTTTAAACAAATAACTATATGTGAAGATTATTCACTTATTTTTAAAATTGGAAACAATAAAGTTGTAGAGAATGTTTTCCCTCAAAAAAATAAGCCATGGTTGATTGAAATGCAACGATTTTTAAAAAATTGGTAAAAAGCGACAATAATAAAAAAGAAAATTACAAAAACTATTGTGAAATAATTATTGTTTGTAAGTTTTAAACTTTTTTCATACCTAAGAATGTTTTTTTTCGTAAGACATGACTGATAATATCATTTCAATTTTTTAAGTCATAGACTAGCTTTTCCCATTTGATATAGGATAACAACTTGCATCTCCGATTTTCACATTTTCAACGCATATTTTAAATTATTTCAAGTTCACATTTTTTAAAAGACTTTATGCATATTCTAGTTTTGAAAATGAATAATGTTGTAGATGTACGACGAACAATGTGCATTTAGTAATTTCGGATAATTTTACCTGGTAATTCTAATATATTATATTTAAAAATATCGTATATTTAAAGAGATAAGGGGAAAAAGAGGAACTTTTTCGGTGATGGGGAAAAAGGGGAATTCGAAAAAAGGAGAAACGCAGGCGAATAAGGGATGGACCACAACCTGCAAGATGGACCACAACACTACCTTCATACCATACAAAAAATTATTACTAAACGAGGAAAAAATTAAAAAATTATGTCAAATATAAAAATTCTATTATTCTAATAACGAATGAACTTTTCAGTAAAGCTGTAAGTAATCAGTCTTTACATACATTTTTTAAATTAGATTTTTTAAAAGTAAATATTTTTTACAAAAGAAATTTTTTTGTTTCCGCTTTGGATATATTTCCATAGTAAAAAAACCTCCCTTGGACAGCAGTTTTTTATACACTATGACATTGAAGATTCCATATAATGGATTCTACGCCAAACTCACAAAAGACAAAAAGTATTAATCTGAAATGTAATCGAAATTTTTTTTTAGAGTTTGTCACATTTTACTTATATTTACTATTGTTTTAATTATTCATTTTTCAAGCATTGTTTATCTGAATTTGTTCAACTAACCGATATTTTATCAAACTGAAACTGTACTTTTTGAGATAAAATTGAAAACTTTTCAAGACAGTAGTAATTTTGGAAATTCATGAAATTTTTATTATTATTTTTGTTATGGTATGAAAAATGGATATTTTCATTTATTAAATAAATAATATGTATACCTATAATTATAACAACTTCAGTTGAAAAAAATATATGTTTTTGAAATCTCTAGGCAAGAAAATTTAAAACAAATACTGAAATGCCCTTCAGCAAGCTCCTGAAACTATATAAAAAAATTTACACATATTTTGTTTACAACCAGATGTTTCAATATCAATTTTCAACCAAATGAAGTATATTTTTGTGACCTAAACGTAAAATCCGGCATAGCTGATTTTATTATAAACAAATTTTTATACATCTATATTCTACATTCAACAACATGAATGAAATTGAAATTTGAAAAATAACCTCTTGAAATGCCAACTTACCTTTGTACTAAGTCAAGAAAAATTTTTTAAACTCTCAAACTTCTTTCACTTTGTCAGTAAAATGAGTAAAATATTTGAGCTCTGCAACGTCGATTACAAATGTAAATGCAGCGTGGTTCTTCTTCCTACTCTTATATACGGATTTCGAACGTGAGATAAGAGGTTATATCCTTAACTGAAGAATAAGAACAAAACATTTGTTTAAACCATTATAGGGCTGATGATTATAACTCTGAAATGCGGTCTCTAATCATTAAACGAATTTCGCTGATCATCGTATTTCGTTCATAATCAAATAGAGCATACGTCAGAAAAATGATCAGCGCTTCAATGAATTGATGGATGTTAAACATCGAAAAAATTGTAGCTGCTGATTTATCAAATCCTTTTATTAATAGCAAATATCAAAGTACTCATTTATAATTCAACAATTTATTTCCATTAATAGACGGAGCAGTTGAATAGATGTGAAACTTCTTAATTTCGAATGATTATTCATCTAAAATCAAAATAACTATTTGAAATAAAAATTATACACTGAACAAAACTATAGGAAGATAGTAGCATTGAATTAGCATAAATAAGAAAACTTTTCAACTTTTCTCTGTTTGAACATCCATTAAAAAGTTATAAAATAAGCAAAAACACCGTATAGGGGATGTGTTGTAATTGATGTAACTTTTCTTCATAAATTATGTACTTTACTACCAATTTGCTCCACGACAGTCACTCTAGCTTTTTTGTCAGATGACAACATCAGGCAGGAGAAAAGTTTACGTAACGAGAACAAAGAACTTCAATCTTGCTTCTTTTTTCGAAGCCCTCGCTTAATTCAGTAGAAAAACGACAGTGGCGAATAAAAATAATAAGAGGAAGGATATCTGAAGACGTTAAATTAATCATACGCCATCATAATGACCTGCCTGTATTGTCAGCACTCATCTTTTTCCAACGTTGACTTACGTTACCTGAGCATACCGCAAGTTGATAAAAGCATAGCAGAACTCCTTCATAAAAAGAGCTTCATATCTTTTTAAAAATCGTACAAGGGCCGAAGTGTTACAGCTTTTCATAAAGAAAATCATCAATCTTTGGTGTAGTGAGAAAAAATGAACAGCATTAAGTCACTTGAACTGGTCGTAACAAAAACGCGTGTGCACTTTGTTTAAATTCAAATACCAACTTCGAAAGTTGGCATGAAAATAAGGAAACAGAAAAAAATTTTATTCTGATTTCAAAAGTAACTATGTTCTTAATGAATATTGAAAACCTGAAAGTTTTCATTTCAAATGATTTAAAATTACGTAAGGATAATTTTTGAAATGATAGACCCTCCCCCCCTATTGTAATGATTCTTAAGATTTCTGTGACCCCCCTCCCTCCCCACACCTCTTATCACGTAAAATTTTATAATTTTACTCAATATATCAACAATATATTGATTATTTTAACTGTAAACAATATTTCAAAAAATGTCAAGGAATTTCAAAAGTTTTCAAAAATGTCAATTGTTTTGAAAGGATTTGAACAAATTTCAAGGGATTTTGAGGTGTTTTAAAGTTCTACAATGTATGTCAAAGAATTACAAAAAATTTTACGTAATTTACCAAGATTTTCAAAGCTTTTTAGGGATTTCATTAAATTTCAAAGGATTTCAAAATATTTCAGGGCATTACAAAAGTTTGAGGGTATTTCAAATGATTGCAAAGGATTACTCACAGACTTCAAATGTTTTTAAATATTTCAAGAGTTTGAAGAAATTACGTAGTAAAATTTTTAGAGCGAATCTAAATTTTTTCAAGGGATTTTACTAAATTTTTAGAGACTCCAAGGAGTTTAATTAGATTTCAAGAGATTTTAAGATGTTTCAACAGATAACGAAGGATTGCAAAACAATTTAAGGGATTTTAAGGGGTTTTAAGGAATTAGGAACTATTTTCGCGAATTACAAAACATTTTAAGGGACTTCAACGGATTTTAAAAGATTTCAAGAGATAACGAAGTATTTTACCGGACTTTGAAGGATGTCTGAGGACTTTTACGAGACTTCAAAGATTTTGATGGATTTCATCAGATTTCAAAAGATTTGCAAAGATTCCAACGGACTTTAAGGAGTCTTAATGGATTTTAAGAGATTTAAAGGAGTTTTTAGAATTTCGTGGGATATCAAAGGGTTTTAAGAGATTTCAAAAAATTCAGAAGTATATCGTCGGATTTTAGAGGATTTCAAAGGATTTAACGGAATTTCGAAGAATTTTCTAATACTATAGAAAGGACCTTAATGGATTTCAAGTAATCTTAATGGCTTTTGAAAGATTTTAAGGGGTTTCAAGAGATTCAGAGAGATTCTCACAGATTTTAAAGATTTCAATGAATTTTAAATGGATTTCGAAGATTGCAAGGTATTTCGTAATATTTTAAAATATTTCACATATTTCAAACATTTTCACCGTTTTTTTAGAGATTTTAAGGACTTGGAAGATTTCAAGCGATTTCAAGAATTTCAAAAGATTTTCTGGAATCTCACAGAATTTTAAGGGATTCCAGAAGGGAAATGGCTTAATGCTATAATAATAATTTCCACCGTCGTGGGTGTGGTGAGCCCACACTTGTTGTTATTTACTACAAGAAACTATCCACCTAGAAACACTACCCGAATCGGGTAGTGTCACGCCTACCCTGAAAGGGAAATGGCTTAATGGTATACATTTCCACCATTTTTAAAGGATTTCAAGGAATTTCTAGGGTGTTTAAGCAATTTAAAGGGATTTCACGAGATTATGTATGATATCCATATAGTTCAAAGGATTTCAAGGAATTTACACATAATTAACAAAATTTTAAAGGAATTATAAAATTTTCAAAAGAATTAATGGGATTTCAATGGATTGCAAAGATTTCCAAATTTCCAGGGATTTCACGAAATTCCATGAAATATTTAAGGAATGGGTTACTCCTTGACTTTATATTTATTGGACGTACGTGATATGAAACATTACATAGTAAAAAAGAAATAAAACAAATAATGATATAATGTGTATAATATAGTATAGAAAGTAATTTCAACATCCAAAACAGGGTTCAATTAGCATATTTAACAAAAAATTATTAGAAAGAGGAAACTTACGTAAGAAATGCTTTCGGGGGGGGGGGGGGGGGGGGGGGGGGGGGGGGGGGGGGGGGGGGG
>CAKNYM010048142.1:67547-88443 GCA_932195095.1 Andricus curvator | reverse complement strand
AATTAGTGGGCGCTCCCTTGTCTCTTTGAAGACACAATTTTCTCTTTGAAGACTTTCTCCAAAAAATGCTATCTTTCAATTTTTAGTACTATTTAGTTAACTATCATATTTCTCCTACATAAGAAGAATAAATTCGCCGGATACATAACCCACATCAAATATTTCATGTATGCAAAGTATGTTCTTTGATGATTCTTTCAAACAGTGCTCTACATTTACTGATGGAAGTAGTGGTACTGCGAGTAAGCAAATGTTACGCACCAAGATTTATAAATAGTTATTCACCAGCATCCACGCTATGTGACATAAATGCAAAGAGCATATATGTATCATATAACGTATACGGAATTATTATATTTTTTATGAAGACATACATATGTACAACATTAATCTTGGAAAACTTTGTAGCGACTAATTGAAACTGACGAGAGAACACCTATATGGCAGAAATACGAGCTGAGTGGTAATAATTTTTAATTTTTTTAAAATTATAATATCTATTCTATTAGAATTCTGATGCCATATTTTTGACAGCGAGAAAAGAAGAGAAATTAATTATTATAAATTTAATTCATTGTACAAAAGTGTTTTTCAAACTCCAAAATGTCTAATTATAAAATTGTCTTGTAATTTCGAACCTGCAGATCAACAATAATTCGAAACCAAATTATCAGAAAAATGGACATTTTTTACTCCAACAATTATCAAACTTCCAATTTTTACATGTATTTTATTAGAAAAATTCGTCTGTTATTAAAATTTTATCTTTATTCCTTCTCAGAAACTTTTTATTAGATTTCACTGGATATCTCATATTTTGTAGATCAGACCCACTGAAACAAAAGTATTGAACCCATTACCTTGAAATATTCACGATTTTGTGTACATGGGATCTTCGGGGGTTGTTTTAAAATCCCTTAACAATTCAAGCGAGGAAACAGACATTTCCAAAAAATCAAAATCACGGGATATTTTTTCATTAAACTACTGAAATGAAGAATCACTTAAAAATAAGTGGAGGGAGCGTCCTCTACAAGGGAATTAACATTTCCTAAAAAAAACTTCAGAAGATTTTTCGATTAAATCATTGTGGTTGGAAATCACTTTAAAATAATTGTGGCAAACATCCCCTACTATAATATTTCATTGGATTCATTTTAAGACTAGTTTTTTTGTCATCTCCTAGCCATTCAAGGAAGGAAATCAACATTTCCTAACAACTAAAATTACGCGAGATGTTTTGATTATACTATTAGTGTCGGAAATCAATTCACAATAAATGTAGGAAATATATCCTATCAGATATGTTCTTTGGATTAATCTTAAAAGCTTCTTTAACATCCCTTAAACATTTAAGCAAGGAAATCGATATTTCCTAAAAAGCGAAATCACGGAAGAAGACTTTTGTATCATATACTATTTCCCTTGGATATCAACTCACAGTAAACGTGGAAAACATATCCGAGCACGAAAAGTTGTTGAATTTATTTTAAGAATTGTTTTAACATCCCTTAAAGATTAGAGCAAGGAAATCGACATTTCCTAACCAAATTATAAAAATTTTCATGTTATCGAAAAGTCTTAGTCAGATTTGTGTAATTCACGCAAGTTTTGTAGAACTTCTTCATTTAAAGAACACTTATTTATTTAAAACCCAGACATATTAGTCGTTTTCCACGTTTACTGGGAATTGATTTCCGACGCTAATAGTATAATAACAAAATCTCTTGTGGTTTTGCTTCTTATGAAATGTTGATTTTCTTGCTTGACTTTTTCAGGGATGTTAAAACAACCCTTAAAATAAACTCAAACACTTATCCAGTTAGGTAATGCTTCCTGCACTTATATTAAAGTGATTTTTCACGCCAATAATTTAATCAAAAAATCTTCTGTGGTTTTCATTTTTTAGCATGTAAATTTCCTTGTTCGAATGTTTAGGGGATCCCAACACAGTCCTTAAAATAATTCCCACAACTTTCCCTGCTTGAATATGTTTCCCAACTTTATTGTGAATTAATTTCTGACACCAATAGTATAATATTTCCTTATTTGATTGATATTTTAAATATTTACTTACTTGTTTGAATGATTAAGACATGTTAAAACAACCCTTTAAATGAATTCAAACACTTTTCTTGCTAGGATATGTTTTCCACGTTTCTTGTGAAATGAGTTCCGGTACCAATAGTGTCATAAAAAAATCTCCCATCGTTTTATTTGTGAGGAAATGTCGATTTCTTTGCTTGAATACTGAAAAATGTTAAAACAACCCTTCAAATAAATTCCAACACTTTTCCTGGTAAAAGACGCTTTCTGCACTTATTTTAAAGTGATTTCTTGCCCCAATTGTGTAATCAATAAATTTCCTCTGGTTTTGGTTTTTTAAATGTCCATTTCTTTGGTTCAACGTTTAGGGGATGTTAAACCAACCCTTGAAATAAATTCAATGAATAACCCTGCTCGGATATGTTTCCGGCGTCCTGTATACACAGAAATGTGAATCTGTCACGATCATGGGTGCAAACATTCTGTTTCAGTGGGTCTGCTCCGCAAAATATGAAGCATCTAACCAAATGTAACAAGTTTTTGAGAAGGATAACATTTCAATAATAGGCGAAACTTTCAATTAAAACATATGTAAAAATTGGAAGTTTGGCCACTATTTGAGTAAAATCTGTCCATTTTCATGATCATTTTCTTTTGAATTATTGATCTGCAGTTTCGAAATTACAACAAAATTTTATAATTAGACATTTTGACAAAGAGCCATTTTCTGTACATTTGGTGCAGGGCCCTTTGCAGTTATAAAATATATTATCAATTAAAACTTTGAAATTATCTAAAGTTAAATTTTCCAATTTAAACTTACAGTCTGAATTAAATTTGAGAGTTAAGCTCACATAAAGTTCAGAATATTTGAAACTTTGCAACATTAATGTTGACGGACTTCGAAAGTATTAAACTATTATAAGCTAAGAAATGTTTATACCTAAAGCTTCAAATATTTGGAATTAAATTGTTAAGCAAATGAAATAATACCCTTAGAAAGATAAAAAATTTGCAGTGAGTTATAACCTTCAAAACATTTGAACATGATGTTCAAGAGTTTACTTAAAGTCTTAAAACAGTAGGTTAATATTATTTGCTTTTAGGAATTACACTATAAGACCTGATTATTTCTATAGATTTGATTTTAATCAAACAAATTATGAATCAAAGGTTTTTAAACACACCTTTCAATTTAAGGAAAGTTTCGTAAAGTATCCCGACTAAGATGTTGAAATCTCTCTTGATGGCATGCTAAAAAAAATACTCAACAACAAATTATTAATATATAGATTTAATTAAACTTCCTTTCCTTCAACTCTGTTCCTATAAAGAAAAAAAGTTTAAGACATCGTTCTTTTCAAATAATTCCTGTGGAAAACAAAACACGATGGCAACCAAAATAGTGACAAAAATCAAAATAATGAGAGAAAAATCGACGTAGTGACTATCGCAGATAAAAAAAGCTATCAGCCATCCATTCAAGAATAGATACCTGTTCACAGCAGTTCCCCTCTTCATTTTTGGGGCTCTTCGGCATATAGCCACTTTCTTGTGTCGTCGGACAACCGCCTCGACGAATTCGATGCAGGCTTTCATTCTTTGAATCGATAAAAAAATACAAATAATCCGAATGCAATTGGTACAATTCTTTAACCAAAGACGTAGGATAAAATATCTTTCTACAAATTTGAAGATATTTATTCCCAATACTACCTACTTACAATTAAAATCATTCACACCGAAGTAATCTATCCGCCTTCCTAGCTATATCTAAAATTTGCAAAATAAAATCACACCGACAGACACACTCTACGATTCTCACACATTCCACCCCGGTGTAAAAATCCTACACTAGGGATAGCGTCCCGGGACGTATCCAGCACCTGAGCTTGTACGCCACGTTAGGACACTTTTCACTCAAACTTAAAGACCTGAAATCGTACACCGTTTTTATTTTAAATCAAAATGAATTAATTAATTTTCACAGTGTATCGTCAAATTATTACAAGAAACATATCGAAAATAAGAAAATTTGTTTAAGTTTTCAAACATAATTTATGATTAAGCTTAATATTCCAATCTAGAAAAAATTGTATTAGGTAGTGAACAAGTTATTATTTTAATAATACTTCGGGAAAAAATATTAAGTTAGGCGCAAATCCTCCAAGCACACACGCATACATATATTTTGCACCCAACTTAATTAATAAATCGGTGTACGCTGATACCAAATATTCACTAGAATATTTTGATACCTGAAAAGAAAACATCCTGTTCTAGATTAATAATTTTTTTTGCAAATTAAATTTTTACTATAAATAACTTTACTTTTGTTTTTAAATCAAATTTTATAATTCCATCAATTTAATTAAAGGACTCGAACTCATAAAAATTAATTAAGTCTGATTGCAAATTTAAGATTTTGTTCTAAAAATATTTCATATAGAAGAAACACAATTCAAACTCGGTGTGTTTCGATGTAACTGAACCCAAAACGTCTTGCACCTTCCGATTTTTTTTGTTCTTATTAATGAGATACCTCACGACCATTTTGACACAAAAATGACAAGAATCGTTGAAGCCGTTTTTTAAAGAATTCAATTTTTTCCGGTTCGGTAACCAAATCCATTTAAAAAGTTTAAAAATAGGTGAAAAAAGTTGAAAGAATTCAGTTTTTAAAAGCTCCTCCTTTCTGGTGCATCCTATAATGAGTATAATGCATTCTGCACGAGAATTAAAGGGCATGAAATTCCTTACAAAACTAAAAAAAAGTCGAACGTTACATCTCCAATAGTTTAGGGAATATAGCTGCCAAAAACTATTTTTTATTAAAAAATTTGACTAGAAAAAGGGTTTATTTTAATTTTTCTAAAAAAACTGAGTTCCTGTGCATCGTAATTGAATATTGTCAGGAAATAAGTTTAAGTGGACTAAATTTCCTACAAATCTAAAAAAGTACAATGCTCTAGCTCTAGTAAAACTGCAGTTATAACCTCTTGAATAAAACCTTCTTATATAGACGTTAAATTCTTTTTGAAGATTCTTGCTTTTGTTTCATTCGACTTAAAGAAATGTACTTAAAAGAATAAAAAATAAAGCAGAAGACAGAAACTTCAAAAGAAACTTGACGTCTATAAAAGTTGCATAAACAGGTCTTACTCAGGAGGCCGTATAACTTCAGTTCTACTGGACTTTACAGGATACATTAGGATGCAGCAGAAAGGAAAAATAGTGGAAAAATGAATTTTTTTCACATATTTATAAACATTTTAAAGGCATTTGGTTATCGCAAGATTTTGAACAGATAGAGCCTCTTTCAGGTGTCAAAATCAATAGATTATGCCAATCAATCAATACTTCAGTGTTATTTCCACATAAATATACTTAATAAACGCCAAAAAAAATAAAAAAATAATAAAGTTTTTTACAAAACGGCTACGACGATTTTTTCCATTTTTGTCTCAAAATGATCATGAGATATCACAGTAATTAGAACCGAAAAAAATGGAAGGTTTAAGATCTTTTGGATTGAGTTCCATTGAAGCATCGTGCAAAACGAAACTAAATTATTAATGTATTGAATGTAATGTAATATGACCATAATTGGCTCTTGAGGGGTATCTTCGCGTCGAAGGAAAACGGAAACTACAATTTTAAGAACATGCTGAAATTCCTTCGATACGCAGTCTTCCCACGAAATCGTTTCTTGGCCTCCAAATCAGATTCAAACATTCTGAAGAAGTGATATTAACTTTAAGAATTTTTGAAACAACAAAGTTAGTTAGAATGTTAGAAAACAAATTTTTTTATTTTACGAACCAAGAAAAGATACAACCTGATCTAAGAAATGCACATTTAAAAAATCCACTCGCTAATTAAACAATAAAGTTGTAATTTAGCGGCCACTACGTCGTTTTAAATTTAAATTACAACCTACCTCCGTGCTGGTTCGGAACTTTAATCCTGCAACATATGATTGGAGATAGAAGGGACTCAAAAAACAACTTACGTTCGCGGATTCCCTCGTCGGAGCGATGGCAGCATTGCCTCTTCAGGCCAGTCCCCGCAGAGATCCCTTCTCTTCTGCGAAGACCGGGGACTATGCAGGGGCCACTTTTTCTCGGGATCCTCCTGTCCTTCTAGGTTCGTATAAGCTGCAAAAACAATAAAAAAGTAATTTAAAATAATATAAACAAAATCTTTAGTCAAAATGAAACTTTGAAACAAAATTTCTAGCCAATATTTATGCAAAGATACTACAAAATTATGAAAAGCTTATTTACTTCTTCTCACCAATTTGATAGGTCGGGTTATTCCTTTGTCGAAGTCGTCAGAATTTCGCAAAATCCTCCAGCATTCATGATACAAACTGAGAAAAGAATAAGATTTAAATTAAAAGCAAAATATTATATTATCTCGATAAATGTACATTGCAATATGCTAAAAATATATCTAACTATAGCAATATGTACTGGACGACCAGGAAAGACTTCTCTTCTCTGTTTCTACAAAAGCCTAATTTCGAAATTCACTGACTATTCCCTGACCAAAAAAAAAATTTTTTTTTTTCATATTTGCTGTAACCGTTATCACTTTTGCTTTCAGGTATACAAACGACCTTACACTTAGGAGATCAGTGATGTTGATGCAAAAAAAAATTATAAAGAGTATACAAAACTGAACAATTTCAAGTTTATGACTCCCGCAGTATTTAACAATTCCGGAGAAAGAATTTAAAACTGTATTAAATAAATAATAGTTAAAAATCAAGGGATTAAAAAGTTTATACTTTTTCTTCTATTATATCTTACCAGTTCGGAAAAGTCGGGTCAAATCCTCGGACAAGAAATCAGTATTTCTAAAAACCTCTCTGCAATTGGAACACAAGCTGAAAATAAAATAACTCATTAATTTGACGCAAAATATTTTATTATCTTATTAGATACATTTAAAAAAATCTGATAATAGTGATTCTGCAACATTTTATTAATTTTATTTATTTCTTAAAATACTATTTGTTTAACTTAAATTTTAATATTTTAGACAAGAATTTTATTGATTTAAAGTTTACATATTGCAAAGTGGCAATATAAAAAAACATAAGGTGTACATTTTTAAATTGGATTTGAATAATAAAAACCAGTGTAAATTCACTTTTTGAAATGGGTTTATTTTTTATTACTCATAGAATTCGAAGAATTTCTACTAGAGTTTTAAGTTTTTTTTATTAAGTCAGATTTAAATGGCTTTATAATTCTGGCTGCGTGAAAAAATTGTTATTGAAGGATTATAAATAAATAATATTAGTTATTGAATAATTGATTAAACATATATTGTAGACATTTTTTCTTGTTTCGTAATTGGAAAAATCATGCTAGCAAATCCACAAAAATATTTGTACACTTTAAATCCTTACTTTATTTTTGACGAAAGTGTTTAAAAAACATCATGTAAACAATCAAGTAAAATAAACGAATTAAACACATTATTTCTGTGACAAAGGGATTCTAACCTATATTTTTCAAATTTGCAAAAAATCGTCCCAAAGGAAATTAAAGACTCTTTGATACCACCTACCAGTTTTCGAAACTGAGTACACTGCATCTGCAAAAAGTCAGCATTTCCGATCCGTTTCCACGAAAAATATATTGTAGAAATACCCAGATAACAATTGTGCACGCACGATGCGCGCATTGTGCGAGTATTCGTGTCGTGCACGCATATGATCACACAGCTGCGACATCAATTGATGCACACATGGGTCGCACGTCGTGCAGTCACAATGCGTGCGGGTAGATTGCACGCACGAAGTGCAGGTCTAATGGGATGGTTAATAAATAATTCATTTAATTGTTTTTAAATGTAAAATAACAAGTGGAAAATGGATTTTATATCGTTTATTATTTTATTAAAGTCGTGGATCTACATACAACTCACTTATCGCAAATCTTTGGTAAAGTTAAACGCAATTCGTAAAAGAATATTATAATAAAGTTTGCTTCAGTCTCAATCTTTGGGAAAATTATTAGAAAAGCTTGACGAAAAAAAAATCCACAATAACTTAAAATCCAAGAATTCAATTATGGATTATATTGCGATATATTTGATAAAACGCATAAAACTGGACACAATAAGAGACGCCGAGAGCAGGAAAAAACAATTACTTCTTCTTCTTCTTTGCAAATGGAGCGAAAATGACACATTACGCACTAGTCAAGCGAGCGTTTAGCGATTGTATTTACTACGCGTATCGTTGATATACTGCTATCGCGCGCTTTTTGAAAATGATTATATATTTCAATAAAGATTTCGCTCAGTATATTTTAAACTTATATTATTATTGATATTATTTAAACGATTATATATATTTTCATATATAATGATAAAAATTATGCTTAAGTAAGTAAGTATACCATTAAGCCATTTCCCTTTCAGGGTAGGCGTGACACTACCCGATTTAGGTAGTGTTTTTTTTTAAGTGATTTGATCAATTAATATTTTTTCAAAACTTAATGTGTCTAAAAATTTTTTATTTATAATTGAACCGCCGCATGGTAAAAGAGGGTATACAATTTTTTGGTCAGAGAGCAAACGGTCCCTGAATATGATAAAATTCTCATTTAACAAATATTTTTTGATACTATTCATTAAATTCAATTTCCAAAAATTAAAGTTCACAAGAATTTTCAAAAGCGATGAAACACCATTGCGCTGGGACCCAAACATGTTAAGCCCGGTTCAATAATTAGTTTTTTAATATTTTTAATATTACGTTAATTTTTTATTTTGATCATTTTAAATTTCCGTAAATTTACGTCATCCCCGGCCATCACCGTGCCTACACGATGTGCGTCGCATAATATCAACACTGCGTGACTGCATGCGTGATAGCGAAATGCGACGCATTCTGCTCGCACTCTGGTGCCCATCACTTGAACGAGGCACTTGTTGGCAAAATTAATGCATTTTCGCACGCACGACGTGCCTCGCATGACGTGCGGGTTGAATGCGTCGCACGATTGTTATCTGGGTATATTCAACAAAAACGGACATAAACTTAATTCAAAAGTACCAAACTCAACAAGTCCAGAAATTCGAATCACAAACAAAATCTGTCTAATTTTCAATTCACAACCGGCGAAAATCACAACAAAAACAACTTTTAAAACCGAAAACCCGGGTCGCGATGCGACGTTTTCAAAGAACGGCAAAAACGTGTTTAGACCTGCCAATACATGTGACGCCATTGTAAAATGTTACAATTATGAATACAAATTTTAAAAATGGCTTAAAAAGTAATTTTCATCCACAAATTTGTCTCTCAGACACGAAATCTAGCTTATTTTTAAACTGCAATACGCAAATTTTACAACAACAAAAAACAAACTTTTCGAGTTTTCAAGGATTACTTCTCCAACTGCCATTTTACAAACGCAAGGAAACCGCCAAACCGACAAATCCGAATAGTGATTACCGCACAACTACTATAGGATTTTATACAATTATTGCATAAAATGTATCGCTATAGATTCCAAAGCAAAAAGTCAATCGAATTTTGACGATAACCGATTAAAAATTGTGCATTTAGAACCGAAAAGACAGAGCTCGATATAACAATAACAAGTACAAATTTTTCTGGTTGCACTGCTTCAGGCGCGAGAACCGCGAGAACCAAACTGTTGAATTAAACTTCAAACGCGGATTTTCGAATTGCAACCATTTAAATTTCTTGCTCTATTATGTATTCATATCTGAATATTACAAAGTAGGGACGATCACGTTTTTTTAATTTCACAACAATATTTATCTTTGAACTATAAAATGAACGAAATTTCCTAAAATATCTGTACTTTGTTTGACGTAGTACTTTTAGAGCAGGTTTGGAAACAGCGCGAAAATTTGAATACGATTAATTAAAGGTTATTATAAACTCTGTTGAAATGTAACTTAGAATAAATCATGAAGTTCTTCTACTGAATAATTAATTTGATCACATAGTGCAATTTTTTTAAGTGAATATTTTATTGATAAAAACAGTATAACTTTTTTATTTTTTAAAATAATATTTGTAAACCTTAATTTTTTAAATATAAAAAAAATAGTAAATAAAAGAAAAAAACTATGATATTATGATCAATATTTATAAGATTACCGACATTTTTACAGATTTAAAATTAAAACATTAAATACCGAATGATTAAAAATTTGAAAAATACAATCTATGAACAGCAAAACTCAAACAATAGCTAAAAACTTAAACAATTTCAGTATTAACATGGTAGCCGAAAAAATTTTCCCTTACTTTTAATATTCAACGACCAGAATTTTAATCTTGTAACAGCTTTAACATAGATTCGTTTAAAAACGGAATAAAAAAATATATTTCAGAATAAGATTTTAAAGTTTCAAATTTATTTATTTTAATGAAAAAACATTTGAAAGATAAATTTCATTTCTAAAAAGACAACTTTCCAGCAAAACAATTTAATTTTCGACCAAAAAAGATAACTTCTTAAGAAAATAGTTTAGTTTTTAACAAAATAATTACATTTTCAACAAAATACTTGAATTTTAAACAATCTTTTGAATTACAAAGCGAAAGTTAATTTGTCAACAAAAATATAAATTCTTATTGAAAAATGTAGTAGTTCATATTCTAACCTACCCAAAAACGATTTTTCAACAAAATGGTCCAATTCTCGACCAAAGAGATGAATTTTCAAACCGAAAAGGCGAATTTTTAACAAATAACAATTTTCTGTTAAGTAAGAAAAAAAGTTCATGCAAACTGTTGAACTTTCAAGCCAAAATACGAATGTTCTGTAAAGCAGTTGTAATTTTGAACCCGAAAATGTGAATTTTAAATAAAAAACAGGTCAGTTCAACAACAAAAAAAGAATTTTCAACAAAAAAGATTAATTTTCGACTAAAGTTGTGAATCTTCAACAAAAAAAGATTTTGTCAACAAAGTGTTTCAACCTTCAACCATGTAGTTCAATTTTCAACCAAAAAGAGTACTTTTTAACCAAACTGTTGCATTTTTATCTAAAAAAGACGAAAAACGAAAAAAAGAGGAATTTTGAACCAAGAAAGATTTCAGTTGAATTTTTAACACATTAATATGAATTTTCAATAAAAAGTTAGTTTCCTACCCCAGTAGTTGAATTTTCAACCTAAAAAGATAAATTTTCAACAGGACAGTTCAATTTTCAACGATAAAGATTGTCTTATTAACAAAAACTGTTTAATTTTCACTAGATAATTTAATTTTCAATAAAATACTTGAATTTGTAACCAATTTGTTGAATTTCAGTCCGAAAGTTGAATTTTCAACAAAAAGGTGAATTATCAGCAAAAAATGTGATATAACAACAACCAAAAAAAGATTTTGCAACTAAATGGTTCTATTTTTAAACCAAAGAAATAAATTTTCAACTAAGATGATGAATTTTCCAACCAAAAATTTTAAAGAAAATAAGATTTTTCAGTGAAGAAAGAAAAAAAGTGCATCCAAATTGTTGAACTTTTAATTAAAAGTTCAACAATTTGGATATAGCCAAAATACGAATTTTCTGTAAAAAAGTTGAATTTTCAACCCGAAAATATGAATTTTAAACACCAAAAATTACATTTTCAACCAAAAAGATGAATCTTCAACAAAAATAGTTTTTTGTTAACAAAGTGGTTCAACCTTCAATTATGAAGTTCAATTTTCAACCAAAAAAGATGAATTTTCAATAAATAATGTAATAATGATATTTCAGTCGAAAAAAGATTTTTATTTTAAATAAAAAACCGTTCAATTCAACCAAGAAAGGCGAATTTTCAACAAAATAGTTGAATCCTGAACCAAAGAAGATTAATTTCCAACCAAACTGTTGTAATTTTATCCCAAAAAATGCAAATTCTACTAAAACAGATGAATTTTTGAACGGAAAAAGACGAATGTTCAAAAAAATAGTTGAATTTTCAACCAAGAAAGTTTTCAGATGAATATTTCACACTATAATATGAATTTTCAATAAAAAATTAGTTTTCTACTCCATCAGTTTAAGTTTCAACCTAAAAAGACGAATTTTCAATAAAACAGTTGAATTTTCAGCCAAAAAGTATGACTTATTAATCAAATTGTTTAATTTTTAACCAAATAATTTAATTTTGAACAAAATACTTGAATTTTCAACCAAATAATAAAATCTTCGACTAAAAGTTAAATCGTCAGGAGGAAACAACTGCAAAAAAGGAAATAGAAATACAAGGCAAATACCCCAGATAGCACAACGAATTCCATGAAGATTTCCTGAAACTTGCAATGTAAGGTTGGGAATATTGCATTGAAAGTTTAGGGCAAGGTTCAGTCAATCAAGAAAATGTCCGCTTGTGAGGGAATGTTGCATGGAAAGTTTCAGGGCAGTTTGGAAGATTTATTTAACTTAATTCCGTGCGCAGTAGTTTTCTATGGGACCTATGGCTGCGCAGTATTTTTTTTGACGATCCTAGAATACCACCAGACACACGTATCATGATTATTTCCCATATTTATAAAAAAAAGAAACACCAAAAAATAAATAAAAATTTTAATTATTTTTGGTTTTTCATTTTTTCAAAACTATGAGGAATAATGATGATACGTGTGTCTAGTGGTGTACTAGGAGGGTTAAAAAAACTACTGCGCATCCGTAGGTCCCATAGAAAACTACTGCGCATCGAATTAAGCTAAATGAATCTTCCAAACTGTCCTGAAACTTGCCGTGCAACATTCCCTCACAAGCGGACATTTTCTTGATTGGCCGAACCTTGTCCTAACCTTTCAATGCAATATTCCCACCTTACAATGCAAGTTTCAGGAAATCTTCACGGAATTGTTTGTGCTATCTGGGACATTACTAACAAGAATATTAACCCTAATAGCACGGGACGTTCCGGGAAACGTAACGCGGAACCTGAGGGGAACCTTCCGTTATATCAGTGTGGTCGTAAAATTTCATTTTCAAAATTCCCTAATTTACCCCTGAACAATTTTTTAGTTTCCCTGACCATTAATATTCAAACACCAGAATCTTATCTTGTGTCATGTTTAACAGAATCTTTTATAAACAGAATAAAACAAATTTAAATTTAAAATTTTCAGATTTTGCATGGACGTGAAGGAAGCCAGCGTAGTATGCCAGGACAGAAAAGTGTGGCGACAAATAGTTTGTAAACAGAGTGACAGTAGAATGAATGACGCCTGAAACAAAGATCTTGGATACTAATGGGCCCAAGTGGAGAACCATACATAACAATTTTGTGGGGCTCTTCACTTGGGGTGATCGCTAGAGAGATTGATCAGCAACCTGGGTCGGAGCAGTATTGCGGAATGAACGTGTCATTTAAATAAATAACACGAGAATTCCAGATCAATCTAAAATATATATACCTAACACTTATATACCTATCTACCTCATACCTATATACCTACCTACCTTATACCTATATACCCATATGCACACTACTATTCTCCAACCGAGCAAGTCACGCCTACCCCGAAAGGGAAATGGCTTAATGGTATAATAATAATATAATTATCCTTGATAGTTATTTAAAGTACCTCTTATAGAAATTCCCTGATTGTTGCAAGATTTTTTTCAATATTCCTGACTTTTCCCTAATTTCCAGGTCTTCCCTGGCCTACTGCCACCCTGATTAAGCATTACATTTTACGAAGTGACTAGCTATTCGTACGGCTGGCCGTACGAGATATAGTGGCATGATTGGTGAAAATTGGGGGCCCCCCCCCCCCCCACATGTAACCCCTTTCCAGCTAACTAATCATTTTACAAGATTGTGTAAAACCGGCCGTACGAATATCCTGAGCCGAAAATCTCCCTGCTAAAAATTTCGGATTCCGAAATTGGTCCGAATTTATCCGAAATCAATCCGATTCACGATTTTTTCCCGAAATATGTCCGATCTAATCCGAAAACAGTCAGAAATTTGTCTGATTATGTCCGGAGTCTGTCCGAACCATAAATTTCGACTCCGGAAAGAGTCCGATTTGAGCCCAAAATTAGTCCGGAATTCAAAACCTGAAATTATTTTCGTTGAACTAAAAATGGAAAATAGTTCGGTTTAATCCAAAATTTATCTGAATGTAAACTTTCACTCCCGAAAGAGTCCGACTTGATCCGAAATTAGTCCGGAATTCAGTACCTGAAATTATTTTTGTTAAAGTAAAACCGGAAAATTGTCCGCTTAAATCCGAAATCCTTCCGGTCTAAAACATCAACTCCGCAGAAATAGTCCGATTCTATCCAAAATTAATCAGCAGGGTTTGGTTGTCATTCGGTAAAATTAAAATTATTAAAATTAATTACTAAAATTAATTAATTAAAATTTAAAAAATTTGAAAATCGTCCGCTTAAATCCGAAATTGCCACGTAATATGCAAACCAAATTGCAGAAATCTTTGTTAAATTGCATACTTTTTATACTTTTTAAAGTTCCTGTGGTGTATAACCATAAATTCAAAATAATTCTGCTAGACTAGCCCTCAACAATGAACATTTATCTTAGTAATTAGGATGAAAACATGCACAGGATAGATGCATATAGATACTGCTTATCCAACATTCTCAACATTGTCGAAGTAAATTTGCATGGTATGGACTTCATTAGTACTCCGGCATAGGCAGTCCTTTGAAGAGACCATGAGCGATTACGTGAAACAGATCTGATCATTTCACTCCATTCACTCGCCCTGTTTAGCAAATACTAAATTTCTGGAATGCAATCGCTATTATCGCGCTATCTCTAATCTCTATCGATAAGCAGGTCAAACAAGATAACCTTTTATTCACACTAAACTTACAAATTTAGATAAAATCTTTGACAATTTCCACACACGATGGAATTATTAATCATTACTATCAAGTAATTAAACTTTACCTACAATTTTATCAGCTCTATGAATTTACTTTCTTCATTTTCAAACGCTTTCAAATTTAAACTCTCTAAATTTGAACATCCAAAATTACTAAAGTTTTCAAATTTAATCGACTGTACTATCGCTCACCAATTCAAATCTTTCTATATTTGTACGCTTTCTTTTTTTAATCCTTCTTACTTTAAATTTCGAACTCTTTTGAATTCCAGTAATTCAAAAGTTAAACCAGTTAAACTAAAATAGAAAGAAAAAACGTAAGCCTAAAGCTCTAAGGGTTGTCCATAATCTACGTTACGAAAACTAATCTCCTTGGTTAAAAAATCATATCTTTTGGGTGAGTGTTGAACTCTTGCTGCATTTTTTTTTCAAGATTCATAATTTCAGTTGAAAATTGATCTCATATAGTTGAAAATTCATGTATTTTGTTTAAAATTCGTCCTTTTTGGTAGAAAATTAATCTTCTTTGTAGAAATTGCATTTTTTTGTGTTTATTTTCATTGAAAATTAATCTGTTTTGGTTGAGGATTCAAATATTTTGTTCAAAATTCGACTTTTTCGGTTAAATTCAACCATTTTTTTATTTCAAATTAGAATCCTTTTTTTCATTTGAAATATCAACGATTTTTTAGAAAATTCTTCTTTTTGGCTTGAAAGTTAACTTTGTTTTGGTTAAAAATTCAACTATTTGGTTAAAACTTGAACTATTTTTTATGAGACTAATTAGTAAAAAATTAATATTTTTGAGTTGAAAATATTACAATTTTCTTGAAAATGCATCTTTTTTGACAAAACATTAATATTCTTGATGGGCAATTCATCTTTTTAATTGAAAATTGAACAATTTGGTTAAAAATACATCACTTTTGGTTGAAAGTAGAAGTACTTTGTTGAAAATTGATCTTTTTTTTTAAATTCACCTCTGGTTGAAAATATAACATTTTTGTTGTGAAAATCCTTTTTTTTGTTTGTTAAAAATTAACTATTTCATCTGAAAATTTAACTATTACATTTTTTGTTTGAAATTCATCCTTTACAAGTTGAAAATTCATGTACTTTGTTTAAAAATTATCTTATGGTAGAAAATTCATATTTTAGAGTTGAAAATTCTTTTTTTAAATGAAAAATCAGCTTTCTTCTAAAAAATTGTTTTTTTGGTTGAGTTTTAATATTTTTTGTTTGAAAATTTGACCTTTTGGATGTAAATGCATCTTTGTAGGTTGAAAATGTAACTATTTTGGTAAAAAATTTAACTATTTTGTTGACAATTCGTCCGTTGGAATTGAAAATTCATCTTTTCTAAAGAAAAGTCATCTTTGTTGGATGAAAATTCACCTTTCTTGGTTGAAAATGAACTTTTTTGTTGAAAATTCCACGATCATCGAAAAAATTCGTCTTTTTGGCTTAAATATATTTCGATTTGAAATCTTAATTCTTAGTCTTAATCTTAGATCAATCTTTTTTTGAGAAATTGTTGGGCTGCGTTACTTTTCAGGTGTGGTTGTGGAAGGCCCCTAGCCCTAATTACAAGATATAAGTGCTATCGAAAAACTTCTAGGAACTCAACTTCTAAATGAAATATCCCATATTTGTCTCTCTTTATCTTTATTATAAACTCGATACTTTCTATATACATGTTTTCATATCCTCTCTATAATACTTAAATGTGCAACGTCTTACAAAATAGTCTGTTAAACCGCACAATTTCTATTCCAGGGTACAAAAAAATTGGTAATACAAAAAATAGATTGACGCTCTGCTTTGGCAAGTACAAATTCGAGAGTGCTTTCTAAATTTTTTCTAATCGTCAGAGCCTGCTTTGATCTATCGCTAAAATATTAAATTCAGGTCTGGATCAAAACTCTTCTTCAACAAATCATATACGTGACTTTGGACTTTGCTTTTCACAATCAGTTCCTTAATTCTCTAAAGCAATCTAATTATTGTTCCGAGTATTAAATCCGATTTACGCAAATACAAATATCTACGAAGATAATTTCATAAGCAGATTTCAGCTTCTAGTTGTAAAATACAATAGCCTGCCGGAGTTTACACAATCGTTATGTAAATATCGTAATGCGAAATCTGCATAAATACGTTACATTAAAGACGAGGTCACTAATATATTCCGTACAATTATTTAGACATAGTCTATCACTGAAAACTTAAATATAACATTATTTTTCACTCCGCGATTTTTTATAACAAAATCAGGTTAAAACAATTTTCGCGCCTTGATTAAATATAACGTTGACTTAAAAAAACGTAACGATTTATAAGTCACAGAATAAAATAACAATAGTTTTGTGGGCATGAAAAACGGAGTTCCAATCATTTTACTATTTGATGTCATGGCTTTAAAAAGTGTCTTTCTAAAAATATTCTAAAACTGATTTACGGGTTTTTATTCGTATGTATTGAACGCATAGGCACGAAAGGACACCCCATTTTGATATTTGTACAAGAAAATTATTCAAAACGAAAGTAATCGTTGCGAATAAAGCGACAATATTGAGTTTCGAGTTTCAGGAGATATATACTATTACATCGCTTACTTTATAATCCCACGTTAGACAAAATAGGCTGCGAATGCTTTTCAACATTCCACTGCTCATCTAAAATATATTTCTCGACGGAGAACGAATCCTAGAAACACTTTCTGCTCGAATAGGATTCTCTAAATGGCTGGATTTTAAATGGGATTCTTTCAACTTTTGACTTTGCAATTCCAGCCCTCGTGAATAAAATATTGAAGAATCCTATCCGTTCAGAACTGAGGTCAAAACAGTTCCTTTAAACCTCAAACGATACCGAGAAACTTCGGTAATAATCTAACATAAGGCATCAGGAAGTGACTATCGAAAATTATAAACAATTTTACTTTAGCATTATATGGTTTGGTAAAAATATATCTGCATATTTTTAGCATAATACCTTTCCGTGAGACATTATTACATACCATGTACGACCTTATCGTAACTGTTGTTAGTATTTAAAGATACTGGAGAGGATCCTAAAAGTAATACGAATCACAAACCATGAATATCCACACCATTTCGATAAATGGATAAAAAAAAATCATTCGGTGGTACCAATTGTGTACAAGTGTTCAAATTCCCGGTTCGCAGTACTCGATTTTAAACCTGCGATATGTCTTTAAAAAAGGGATCAGACTGACAAAATAGATTAATCTTAACGAAAATCGTACAAATTTCGTTGAAATTTGGTCAATAACCAGATTTTCCTTTCAGGGATTTTTCACTCTACATGATAGCGCACCACTTGTTGCCTGGAGTTTCATCAGCTTTGATGTCCTTGGAAATTTCCTTTCCACTCAAATGCAGCTTGTCGGTCTGGAAATTAAAGGGCGTTGAAACCAGAGACGGCCTGCGGAAGCTTTTCAGCAATTCAAAGGAAGCATTAAGAAAACTGCTCTCAGATTCCGTTTTCTGTTTTTTCAAGATGTTCGATTCCTGGGGATACAATTTCCTCTTTCTCTCTGAAGATGTTCCGTTGCTCGAAACGGAGTCAGAAAGTCCAGCTCGATGGCGAAGAACCTTGAAGTCGTCATCCGGGGACATCGCAGAAGTGTTGACGAAAAGAGAACTGTTCGGGGAAATTCGATTATGTTCACGAAGAGTTACGTGGCGCAAACGGCTCAGCGAACGCCTTCCAGAAATGGTCCTTAAAGTCTTTCCAAATGAGAGATCTTTGTACATTTCGTTAACTGGTTCATTATTTTCCTCTCCGGGTTTGGAGGCGTCCTTTAAGCAGTCGTTAAGTTTAATCTGGGCTTTCTTTAACGTAATGGAAGAGTCGTAGGAAACACAGGGTGTATCAAGAGTCGCAGCTTCGGGCGATTGTTCCTTTTCTTTTGGTTCGGAAGGTTGTTCAGAAGACTCGGAAACTTCAGAAGTCGTCGATTCAACTACGTAGCTTTCGGTATCGGTGTGAGATTCACTTTGTTGATCTTCCTTGTCGAGTTTTTGGTCTGAGTTCGAATCCTTGGGTGCCTCCTCAACTACATTTTGAATATTTTCCTCCTCGTGGTTTCCATTTTGAGAAGGTTCTTCTGGAGTCACATTCGAATCCCCGTTTTCGATTTTCTCAGGCTCTCCGTTCTCTCCGCTTCTCTCTTCTTGGGTCACACCATTTTCGCTTGATTTTTCATTCAGTGAGTCTTCTTGGCCGTTAGTAACCGAAGATTTTTGATCCTGAGGAGATTCTGCGGTCTCGAGGTCCACAACATCAGGTTCATTTACCTTTGTTTTGGACTTGAGGTCTTCTTTCGTGGTCTTTGACTTTGTGGTGGTTTCTTCTGCCTCGGATTGCATTTTGGATAGTTGTCCTTTCGCAACTTTGCCGGATACAGCAAGTTTTTTTAACTGCTTTGCAGTGCTGGAGGGACGAGTAATTACTTTTGGTGCTGGCAGTTTGCTCTGAAAAAAATTAGAAATGTTAATAAATAGAATTCGTGTTCTTTTTGAGAATATGTTTAAAGTTGGCTTGTAAAATAATAATTTTGGAGCATTTTCTGAAGTAGGAAAAATTTAATTAATGCGAAATGCGATAAATAAAGAAAGCAACGTGTTTGATGTGAACCTAGACATGTACCTGAATTTCTGAACATTTAAATAAACGAAATAATTTTTCCCAATTCTATTTTATCCATAAACATTGTTCCAACTACAATTAAAAACAATCTACTTTGAGTTTATTTTGGTTATCTACTTCTTGCAATATGAATAAACAGTTTAGCACTATTTATAGTTTACAAAATCATCATTAAAACATGTTGGTAATTTGAACGTTCAGCTCTTCAATCACATAACCTACGCACGGCCTTTATTAATACCAACTTACTTTGAATTCCTTTTTCGAGAGAGTCGATGTCCCCTTTTCGATTCCAGCCAGTTTTTGTCTGAAACAATAAAAAAAATATTTTTAATACCGCTAGAGTAGAAAATCAAGTCATAATTTGGCATTTGAAACATTTAATTTTTCAGGGTTGTTACAGAAGTCGAATTTCAAAATTCCAGGATATTTCCAGCAGGTGTTCCAGGTCAACTTTTGAAAAATTTCCAGGACACCTTTTCAACAATTCTATCAAAATTTGAACTCAAAGCAATTTCATAGCATTATACTGTTTACAGTATAATTTCCGGAAAAATTCTTGTACACTACCTGAGGAAATTATGTACACGCCCAATTTTTATAATATTAACAGGAAACTGTTCCCCTCATAATAGCGCGAACGGTAATAAAATTCTGCGTCTAATAAACACAAGTTGAAGGCAAAGCGTTAATTTTATAAAAAGATATTGCAAGATAACTTCAAATTGACACACTTTCGAAAAATTTAAATAACTCTGAGAATAATTAACATTTTTTACAGTTACTGTGGTCATTTTTAAGGTAAATCTCCACAGTATTTTACTATTTTGTTAAAATATATTTAGAATTTCTTAAATTCTGCGCTAGGGTCAAACTTGGTGCAACATTTCAAAAATGTGTAAATACTTACATACCTTTTTTAAAAATCATTATTTATCATATTTTAATCAACTTTAGTAATAATTATTAAAATATTATTGTTTTGCATTGTTTAAAGTATGCGACAAGTACAATCATTATTTGAAATATTGCGATTTTTTTGCACCCAGTTCGACCCTAGGGTAGAATCTGGGGAAAAAATTCTAAACATTTCTTAACACTTCCGCAAAATAATATGCAGAATTAACATTAAAACTGACCAAAGAACTATAAAAAATGTTGATTATATCCAGAGTTATTCCAATTTTTCGAAAACATTGAAATTTGTGGTCTTTCTGCAATATTTTTTTTATTAAATTGACATTTTGCCTTTAACTTGGACTTATTAAGGGCATGTGACACAGCGAAATACCTATATTGCCGACCTCACTT
>CAKNYM010048142.1:51769-67147 GCA_932195095.1 Andricus curvator | reverse complement strand
AAGTGAGGTCGGCAATATAGGTATTTCGCTGTGTCACATGCCCTTAAACGCAGAATTTCAATAACTATTAGGATATCAATTAGGGGAAAAATTGCATGTTAATATTATAAAAAATGACACTTCAGCAATAACTGAAAAATATGCGTGTAGATCATTTCTGCCGGTACTGTACATAAAATTATTAATCAATGCAAATTTTAAAAGGCTTTTCGACTATTATTTCATTCTAAACAAAGTTTCAAAGTATATTAAAAAAATGATTATTAAGTAATACAGGCCTCGGACTCACTTCGTAGATCAAAAATAGTGTCAAAATAGTGACATAAAATTGGCCAAGTATTAAACTAACGTGTAATCCGAATTTATAAGTGTATATTCTAAAATCAAAAAGTATGCAGCGGGAATTTTACTTTATTTTTTAACCGAAATTTCCATTATTCTATTCTTAAAAAAAAATTTTTTTTTAAATATTAAAACTGAACTTCAATGTTTATTTCAAATGTTATTTGTTAGTCTATAAATTATCAAAATTGCTATTTATTTATGGCAGGCTTCACGGTCTCTTCCCTTTCCCATATTTATTGGTTCAAAATTGAAATATTTTGTTGAAAATTCAATAACTTTGTCAAAAAGTCAAAAATTTGATTGAAATTTGTTTTATTTCTTGACTAAGCAATTTTTTGTTGGTTGAAAACTCAAAAATTTTGTGGAACATGCATTTTTTCGGTTTGAAAATTCATATCTTTCTGTAGAAATTTCAACTATTTTGTTTTAAAATAGTTAAAATCTGGTTAAAAATTAATCTGTTCCGGTTTAAAATTAACTTTTTTGTTAAAATTTCGACTGTTTTGCAGAATATTCGTATTCTAGCTCGAAAACGTAACAATTTGTTTTTGAAAATTGATGTATTTGATTGAAAATTCGTTTTTTTGATAGAAAGGAAATTGATTTTGGTTAAAAACCTTCTTTTTGTTAAAAATGCAAATGTTTAGTTGAAAATTAATCTGTTTTAGTGGAGTATTTAAGTCTGTTGTTGATTATATCCAAATGTTTATTTAAAATTGAAATCTATTTTTGTTGAAATATCAACTATTACATTTTTCGTTGAAAATTCATTTGAAAGTTCAACCTCATGCTTGAAAAGTTGTTCTTTCTTGAAATTTAACTTTTTTTGGTTGAAGCTTCACAATTTTAGTTGGAAATTCTTTTTTTTTTGGTTGAGAATTAAGTTGTGAACAGAAAATGTAACTACTTCATGAAAAATTCATTTGATTGGTTGAAAATTAACTTTCTTGTTGAAAATGTATATTCTCGTTTTAAAAATTCAACGTTTTTGTAGAAAATTCGCCTTTGAAGCTTGAAAATTCAACAATCTGGTAAAAAAGTTCAATAAGTTATTAGAAATTCAACTACTTGGTACAAAATTATACCATTTTGTAGAAAATTAGTTTTAAAATTAATTCTCGTATATGAAAATTCAACGAAATTACTTTCAGTTAAAAACTAATCTTTTTTAGTTTAAAAATTGATCTATTTAGCTAAAAATGTTAAGAAACGAACAAATAAATATGAATCAAACCAAAGTTAGGCTAAAATCACATCCATTGCTCGAACTGTGTTTTTTTTAATTTGTCTTTTCTGGTAGGAAAATAATCTTGGTTAAAAATGTAACTACTTGGTGAAAATTTTATGCATTTTGTTGTCAATTCAACTGCTTTGTAGAAAACTCATCTTTTTGGTTCAAAATGCAACAAGTCACCTAACGTTATTTTAGGATAACCACTAAATTAGAGTATTTTACATATTATTTTAGTGAGACATGAGTGGAAAATAGTGTTAAATTGTGTTAAACAGTAAGTAAAATAAGCAGGAAAGCGCGAAAATAATTATTAAAGCTTCAAAAATAAATAAAAATGCCCAGGTTTTTTTTTCAAAATTCCAGGACTTTTCCAGGTTCTGTATCAAACCTGTTTGTTTAATTTGAATCCCAGTGTACTCCGATTTCAAAATCCAGACACGGGTATTACTGGAGGTGATGAGAGGTATTATTTAAATAACGTACAAAAAGCTAGATCAAAGTTTCTTGTTCGTGCATATTTTTGTAATTTGCGGGGGTAAAATTTCTGATATTCTCTTTGCATACATCGAAAATTGAACGGCTATAGTCTTTTCCTCATTCAATTATGGAATATTATTTAGTTTTCGTTCTCACCAATCACTTTTAAATTTCCAAAGAATCGTAATTCACAGATAAAAATCTGAACATTTAATCATTCATCGTACTATAATATAATCTGGTGATCTACGATTGAATTCCTTTTTAATTTATGCAGTTAAATATTGGTATCATAAATGCGTAAATGACACGAAGACAGCTGGTTATCGATCATTGAACTTTTATTGCTTGTTTACATAAGCATCAACTAGTCTTTTATTATTTTTTAAATCACCTCACGAATCTAATCTCCATTCTTCACTCCACATTTCAGTAATAGTTTGTTATCATTTCCAGGTTTCAGTTCATTCTAGACCAAACTGAAAATTATCTCAGAAACAGAAAATCTGTGGGAATTTGGCTTCAATTTAGATATAAATGTTTAAAGAGTTGTTTGCATCTCCTTATTAAGTAACGTATGGAGATATACTGATAGTCACAAATTAAATATAATTTTCAGTATTTTTGAAGAACGAGAGTTATAAAACGATAAAAAGTTATTCTAAATATCACAAATAAGATATAAATTCCTGAAAAAAATGCAATAATGTGAAGAAATCCTTTCAGAGCAATCGAGCATGCAATCTCGAAATCACTTCGCTCTAGTCTAATGAATCAATTAGGTGTTCCCGTAGAAGATGCGGGTCGAGGAAAATAATATATGTAACTGAGCAACTGTGGAAGATCTTTTAGGCTTTTTTTTTACGAAGACTCATCGGACTGATTAATTTACAAACCTGGTTGGGATCTCGGACCCACTCTCCCTGTCCACGCTCGAATTGGAAGGTACGCTCGTCGTTTTTAACCTCCGACTCTCATCGCCTCCAGAGGCCGCCTTCTTCGGCGTTTTACGCATAGTAAGACTACGGTGTTTTAGAAAACTTTAGAAACTTGTATCTGTATTATCCACGCTCTTTCCACTCCAATCAGCAAAAAACTTGCAATTCGATAAATTGCAAGGCTTTTCACCTAGATGCGGCAAAAGAATAGGTCCGTACCTTGGTTATTATTTTCTCTTGAGCAAAATTCAAGCCGGCTTCTCACTCTCCGAGCACAAGGGGTCACAACATAACTAAATGTTGACTGGATTCGCCTTGAAATGGTCAGTTATTGCTCCAATTTAACGAGGAAAGGGAACAATCCTACGCGGTCTACGCATTTATTACACAGGACGCCATGTAAAATGCCGCCGAACGTTTTCCGGGAGGCAAACGCACGCGCAGTTTTTTCGATATCCCGTTACAAGGTTACTTTTTTAACTATATGGCTTCACGACACTGGTTAAGACACGACACGGGACAAATGATTTTACGTAATCGGAGAAAAGCCGTTTGGAAAAAAGATACAGATTACCGACAAGGCACCATCGAACTCACAGTTAGAAGACCGGCGACTCCTCTCTTTGTGTTGGTATAAATTCCAAGATGTTCCAAGGTGGGGAGGAGGGTAAAATTCCTTTCTCAGCCGAGCGGAACTTGGACGCACCCCTAACGAGATCGACCAATTACGATCCACGAGTAATGAGTCTCTAGACATCATGGCTGCCAGGGATTTAATTACGTTTCTTTTTTACTACTTCCGCCACCTAGACTGGGTTTTAAAATTCAAATTAATACAGAGTAATTATCATTCATCAATAGAATTAATGAAAAAGGGCTTCTACTCTAACCTGACCTAACTTCCTAACCTATTTTTCCTATAGGTGCGAAATTTGTTTATAATACTTATTTCGTGTTTCTTAAATCAATTGAACAACGCTGAATTGATTGCAACATCATTTTGGAATTTTACACTGTTTTTAGTTTCTACTTTTTTTATTCAAAAATGCGATTTGGTATTTCAGATTTGGTGGGGGAAATCCAAGATGTCTGCACGCCGGGGGTCAAATAATAAGACCAATTGCATGGGACGAAATATTACTTCTCTATTAATTTGAAAGAAAAATTATTTTTCAACATAGTTTTCTTTTTAAAACGCTGTTCAATTAAATAATTGAATAAGTAATTTTTTGTGACGATTTGAGTATTTAATTAAACAGCTTTTGAGAAATAAAGAATAATATGTATATCCAAATAGAATTATGGTGAAAATTTTAAAAATCGGTTTTGTCCAAGTTATTAAAAAAATAAATTTTCGTTTGGTCCTCGGCATGCAGACATCTTGCCAGCTGACGTCACAACTTGGAATACCTATTTGGTTGAGGGCGCCACTATCTGCAGGCGCAATTTATCAAATCTCAATAACTTATTATTTTATTCAATCTATAAATAATAAACCCCATAATTTTAAACATTAAGAATTGTTCAAATATGACAAAAAATGAAGATGATATGTCATTTTTTTCCTACTACAACTACTGCAAGAGAAAATCAAAAAGTCCAAAATCAACTTTGATCGTCGGAAATAAATAAATTAATATAGAAAGTACAAAATTATTGACGCTAAATGTGAAATCGATAATCTAGGGTTGTAATGTTTCATGCAACTTCGGAAACGTTTTAAAGATTCAAAAATTTCAAATATTAAGGCGGCAAATTTTTAAATATTTAAAAAATTCTATTAAGTATTAAATTTAAACACCTAATTCTATATCAATAAATGTATATATTAATATGATATCAATATTAATATTCAAAATATAATGTTATATAAGTATCAATATAAATCAATATAAATATTGAATCCTGTATCAACTAGCCGCATACAGGGTCTAAAATGTTGAACACGCTTGTATAGCCCGGATTTAAAAGTGTGTCCGAAATTCAAGAAGTATGCAGTGGAAAATTAACTTTATTTTCTAAGCAAAATTTTCAGTTTTCTAAGCTAACATTTTAAAAGTATTAAAAATAAATCAAAATTCCTATTCATTTATCGCAGGCTTCACAGTATTTCCCCTTTTCCCCGCTTTTTCTCGTTTTCCACAATGCGAACTGAATTAATATAGAACCCAATGAGAAAATTCAACTACTTTTTGTTGGAAGTTCATTATTTTTGGTTGGAAAGTTTTTAATTATATTTTTGGTTAAGAATATAATTATTTTAGTGAAAATTTATTTCGGGAAAAATTCAACAATTTTGTTAAAGAGGCATCTTTTTTGTTGTTGAAAATTCAAATAACCTTTTCTGTTGAAATGTATTTGCTTTGTGTAAAATTAGTCTTTTTGACTTAAAAATTCAACAATTTGGTAGAATTTTTTTACTTTCTTGAACAAAAAATTTTGTTTGTTTGAAAATTCATCTCTTTTGGTAGAAAATTCATCTTTTTTGGTTCAAAATGCAGGTGCTTGGTTGAAAATTAATCATCTGTTTTGGTTGAGGATTCAACCATATTGCTGAAAATTCTTTTTTTATGAATTCAACTGTTTTTTATTTAAAATTGAAATATTTTTTGGTAGAAATATAAACTATTACATTTTTCGTTGAAAATTTATCTTTTTGGTTGAAATATCAATTATTACCTTTTTGTTGTTATGAATTCATCTTTTTTGTGAAAAGTTCCACTAATACTTCACTAAAAAATGAACTTCTTTGTTAAAAATTAATTTTTTTTGGTGGAGGATATATTCATAATTTTAATTGAAAATTCACCTATGTGGTTGCAAATGTAATCGTCTTGTTTGAAATTTTTTTTCTGTTAGTAATTCCTGTTTTTACTAAAAAATTTAATTATTCCAGATGAAGAGTCATCATAATATGATGAATCTATATTATAAGCTGAAAGTTCATCTCTTTGGTTGAAAATGTAACTATTTGGTTGAAAATTCGTTTTTTCTTGGCTGAAAAATTATTTTTGTTAACTAAAAATGTAAATATACCATATTTGGTTGCAAACTGATATTTCTAATTGAAAATTGATCTTTTCTAGTTTAAAATTCAACTATTGGGTTGAAAATTCATGTATTTTCTTGAAAATTTCTTTGTAGTAGAAAATTATCTTCTTGGTATTAAACTCATCTGTTTGGTTAAAAATTTAACTATTTGGTTGAAAATAAACATTTTTGTCAAAAATTCATATTTTTGGGTAGAAATTTCGACTGTTTTGTATCAAATTTGACTTTTTGACTTAAAAATTCAAAAATTAGGAAGAAACTTTTTGTTAATTCTTAGCTGAAAATTCAACTATTATGTTAAATATTCGTCTTTTTTGGTTGAAAATTCAACTATTTTGTTGAAAATTCGTCTTTTTGGTTTGAAAATTCATCTCTCTTGGTAGCAATTTAATTTTTTTAGTTAAAAATGTAACTATTTTTATTGAATTACCAGTAAAGCGTACTAATTTATAAGTGACAATAATTAATTCATAGCTAGAATTCAGTCACTGATTCAAATCAATGGTAAAAAGTTTAACTGTTTCAAATCTACAGATTTTAAAATTAATCGGTTTTGGTTAAATTGAATTCAACTGTTTTCAATTTCAAATACAAATCTTTTTGTTTAAATATCAATTATTATATTTCCGTTGAGAATTCGTCTTTTTAATTCTTATTGAAAATTAAAATACTTATAGCTAAAAGATGGAATACTTTGTTAAAAACTATTTTTTTTTTTGTTGAAGATTCATCATTTTAGTTGAAAACTCATATATGTATCTTCGTTTGAAAATGTAACTGTTTTAATATTAACATTTAACAATTTTGTTAAAAAATCGTCTTTTTGGTATAAAATTAATCTTTTTACTTGAAAATTGATTTTTTAGTTTGAAAATTCAACTATTTGGTTAAAAATTAATCTATTTTGTTGAAAATGCAATATTTTTACTTAAGTGTTCGGAATTTAAAGCGTTCAAGTATTGAATTTAATATATCCTGAAAAACTTTTTAAAAGTTTTTATTCTACATATAGTTTAGTTTAGGCTGACTAAATTTCTAATTTTAATAATGTTTAGAAATTATTTAATCGTGAGAATATGCTATAATCCATAATTATATATATTTTAAGTACCTAATAATTCATGACCTAATAAATTAAACTTTTTTAAGTCCATGCTAGAGACTTTTGATCCATAATTCTAGTAATTTTTTCACGGGAGTTGACCAGCATGTTTAGTGTTATCAAGTCAAAAAATAGCAGACGTCACTTAAGTCTTCAAGTCAGATCAGATGATTAACCGATTTTCCAGCTTTTTTTCGTAACTTCGCACAAACAAATATTTGCTCGTAAAATTCAAACAAAATGGGGGGAAATTCGCAAATAATATGGTGTTATGTATTTTTAATCGGAGTTTTAAATGTCTTGGGAGCGGAATGGAACACAAACGATTACATGAAACGAGAGCATTCTCTCGTGAGACCTTACCAAGGTTCGAAAAATTTGATTAATTCTTCTTTCTATGCGCTTTAGGTTACTCTCTTTTTTATTTTATAACATTTATGTTAATTATAACATTTTCCAATTTTTGTTTTTAACTTTGAATAATTATGCATTGAGAAAAGGAGGCTTTGCTCCGAAATCGTTTTTTGAGGTTAGAAATTGATGTTTTCTGTGACTTGCCTCGTCAAAAATTGTGGATATTTAAATTATTTTTAAAAAATTGGATTGGAGCGGTTATAGTGTTAGTTTTTATTATTACTGATGCGATAAAAATACTTGAAAAATATTTTTTGGCCTTGCTCCAAATTAGAAAAAATGCAAAATCAATAAACTACTTTCTTACTTTTTAGCTGTTTGAATATAAACTTGTTAATTATATTAAAGAAATTTTTCAAAACAGGATTAGGTATGACGATGCCTTACTGGGATTTTATGGGTAGCACCATAGTCACGAATAATTATATTAGGTTAACACCTGACCTGCAAAGTAAGCAAGGAGCGATCTGGAATTCAATCGTAAGTTTTTATTTTTCAATCTTCAGTTAATTTAAATAAAAAATTGTTTTCTAGTATTTTGTCTTGTATAATTTTTTTACTTTTTTGACAAGTGTACGATAATTATCACAATAATTAATTTAAGTAAGTAATTGAAGTAGATGAAGCTGGTTTCTATTTTTAAGAGAGAATAAACAAAAATCTGAAAAATTGAATTTTTTTTGTAAATAGAATTATTATATTATTATCTTTTTTATTTATTTATTCAAATTAATATAATTAATTTAATAAATATTGATTGAAAGCAATGAGTTTAGTCCACTTAGATGGCAACGTGCGTATTTTTTTCTGACCAATTACATGCAAGCACGAGTTAATCGATATCAGTTTGATAAGGTTCAAAAACATGTTAATTTCCTTTTTTTCAGAGATAATACTGAAATTCCATAAAAAAATTATCGTTTCTTATCGTTTCTTTAAAAATAAGTCTGAATGAGTTACTTAAATTAACACGGATATCTATTTTAGTCTCAACTATTTTCGAGCTTACTTATAATATTTCTGAAACATGATTCATAATCATTTTCTTTTAATTCATTCATTTTACAGCACAAGTAATTAATAATTTAATTCATTATTCTTCGTATTTAAAGAAAATAATTTAAGTTCCGAGTAATTTTAAATTTTGCCATTTAGAAGAATTAAATATGCATTCACTTTTTAAATTGTCAGGGTGGCCACTGACTGGAAAACCCGGGATATAGTCAGACTTTTTGTTGAAAAACGGGAATTTTTTAGATTTGTTTTTACTTTTGCAATAAATATAGTCTTGCTCTTTGAAAAAAATGTGTTGGGAATTGCACTCCGTGTAACCAAGCATCTCCGTTAAAATATCGAAGATCATTTTATATTCAAGATTTTAAAGTTAATGTGACTTTCAAAAATGACTGTTAATTTTTAAACCAAAACTTGGCACAAATAGTTATTTTTTGCTAGTTATATTAAAATTTTCAACTTCTCTTTACTTATTGATTCTGTAATATGACGAATTTTACTTCTAAACATGACACTCCAGAGGGTTTCCGTATTTATCAAAATGAATACGTCTAGAAAGAAAAACGGAAAAATCTGTTAAAATTTTTTTGTTTTGGTTGATGGTTTATCATTTCAGTTGAAAAAATTTTCTTTTAATTTAACTATATTGTTGAAATTTTTATTTTGTTGTAAATTAATTTTTTCAATTGAAAACAAGCTATTCCATGTTTGGTTCAACATTTATCTTTTTCAGTTGAAAATTCAACGATTTGGTTAAAAATGTCTATATTTTGTTGAAACTTTGCCTTTTGTGGTAAAATATTAATCTTCTTGGTAAAAAATTCACCTTTTTGATTGAAAATTATTTCTCTAGTTCAAAATTTAACTATAAGGTTGGCAATACCTTTAAAAATTCAAATTTTGTTGAAAATTCATGTATTTTCTTAAAAATTAATCTTTTTGGTTGAAAATACATTTGTTTGGTTGAAAATTTTTTGCTTATTGAAAACTAATTTTTTAACTGGAAATTGAACTATTTCATTTTTTCAAAAAAATGTATCTTTTCTACTATCGGCGAGAAAATTCGAGTCCTCTGGCTTTGACGTTAAAAAACTAAGTTAAGAAAAAATTGTAGCTCAATGAATAAAGGATCATTTTAAAGGTCAAATTGTTGTACGTTAATGAGCCTGAAACAAATATGCCAACAAATTTTTTATAGCTTACAGACCCGAAAATCTGTTAAAATGTAGGGAAATTTGACAGCTTTTAAAGACAGTGAACTTTGGAACATAGTTTTTTATTGAACAAATAATGGGAAAAATCTGAAAAAATTCATGGTGGTACCTTAAACATTTCTAAATAAATTGCCGTTGAAAAATTTGCAGAATATAACAAATTGTTCGTTTTTTGTACATAAATATACAACTTTACTATCTTCAGTTCTAATGAGGGTAATGAAGTGATTTAAATTAGAGGTAGTTAGTTGAACTATTTGTAATTACTTACAATTTGAAAGAAGTATATGCTTCTTTTTCTCATCGTGCAAATTGCGATATTTGATGACAGTTTTTTATACTGGAAAACAAGTGTAAGAAACCAGCGGGGTGCCTTTTTTTCATGGGGTTGTCCTCTTCTTTCCTCAACATGTGCTTTCCTCAACAATTTGTTTAGAAATTTTTAAGGTACCACCATGAATTTTTTCAGATTTTTCCTATTATTTTTTCAATGAAAAACTATGTTCCAAAGTTCACTGTCTTTAAAAGCTGTCAAATTCCCCTACTTTTTAATAGATTTTCGGGTTTGTCAGCTATACAAATTTTTTTGGCATAATCGTTTTAGGCTCATTAACGTGCAACATTTTTACCTTTAAAATGATCCTTCATTCATTGAGCTACCATTTTTTCTTCACTTACTTTTTTAACATCAAAGCCAGAGGACTCGAATTTTCTCGCCGATATTAATTGTCATTATTGAATCTTCTGGGATTAAAAATTCAATTATTTGGTTAAAAATTAATTATTTTTTTTTGTTAAAGATTCATCATTTTAGTTAAAAATGTATGTCTTACTTAAAAATTCAAATATTTTGATGAAAACTCTTTTTTTTTTTTTTTTAATGAATTTTGTTGACTTCAAATGTAGCTATTCCATATTTGCTACAAAAGTAATCTTTTTTAGTTGAAAATTCGCTTCTTTTGGTGAAAACTTGTCTTTTTTGGTTTGAAAACTCAATTATTTTGGTAGAAAATGCATATTTTTTGGTCATAAATTTAACTTTTTTGCAAAAAATCGTCTTTTTGGCTTGAAAACCCAACATTTGCAATGATATTTTATTTTTTTTATTGGCTGATAATTCTTTCTTGGTTGAAAACACAAGTCTTTTGTTGAAAATTCCTCTTTTTGATTCGAAAATTAGTCTGTCCTTGTTCAGGATTCAAATAATTTCTTGAAAATTCTTATTTTTTGGTGTAATTCAACTCCTTTTGATTGAAAATTAAAATATTTTTTGATGGAAATATCAACTAATAAACTTTTTGTTGACAATTCATTTTTTTATCATCACTTTGGTTGAAAATTTAACTTTTGTGTTGAAAATTTCCTTTTTCTTGGTTGAAAATTATTTATTTCAACTGGAAATTTAATTCTTCCATTTTTGCTTCAAAATTTATATTTTTAAGTTGAAAACTCAAGTATTTCGTTGAAAATGCATATATTTTACGTATGCCTTACGAATTTGTGGATGTCCCCTTATAAAATTCTGTATGACTGAAAATAGATTTAGAAATAAAATGTTCTTTACATTAACATTCTAGATCTCCTAGGTGTAAGATTTTTTTTATACCTAAAAGAAAAATTTAGAACGGTTAGGGAAAATGAAAAATTGTTCAGAGAATATTCAGGAAATTTCGAAATTCGGATTTAATAGTAACTCTGAGACTGCAAATTTTTACCGCTAAATTTGTATTTCGAAATTTTTGATTAATTTCATTTTCTTGTCAAAAAGTTATATTACTCCTAAACTTACTGATTAAATGGTAAATAAATTGTTCAAAAAGTTCAACATTTTTAAGGTTCGAAAATGTGAAAATATCGAGCATTTACATATGTTAGGTATTGGTGAGTAACTTAACTTAGAGAACTCATTAATTAAACATTTTAATCAGTAGGTTTGAAATTATGGAAATTTGTTGTAAAGAAAATTAAATTAACAAAGTACTTCAAAATATTAAGCGCTTTTGAATAAAGAGCATTTAAATATAAGACAGAAAATAGCATTTTGGGCTGTGAAGCCTGAAATAACTTTTGCAATAATTTGCATTATATAAATTTTGCCTTGGAGTTTTAAAAGGTTTAATTCTTTTCTAACTTTATATAATAAAGGAATTATTATTGAATAATTGTTATTATAAACGGCCTAAAGTCAACCGAGAAATAGCCTGAATTTTTTTTTAAGTTTGAGTGGCCATCCTGATTATGAAACTCTCAAATGTCAGAATCTCAAATTGAATTAAAATTCTTCTGATTTTTCACAGCCAGTTAACGTGAGGAACTGGGAACTTCATGTGCACTTCAAAGTTCACGGAAAAGGTAGAGAATTATTCGGCGATGGACTTGCAATTTGGTACGCAAAAGATAGAATGCAAGTAGGTCCTGTCTTCGGAAACAAGGACTTCTTCCAAGGCTTGGGAATAATCCTCGACACTTACAGCAATCACAATGGTCCACATAATGTACGTATTTTTCAGTCTTAAACTTTGTATTCCATTTAGTAAGAAACAATGCACGAAATGCGGAAACATTTTTTTTTATCTTTCATGCAAACGGAAAGCAAATTACTCTAGTCAACTTTTCAGGATCCAAAAATGATGGTTCATGTAGGGGGATATGTTAAAGTTTCAAAGAAAGTGAGTTGTAGCTAAAGTTAGAGGAAAATGTTAAATATTCTCAAAAAATCTTTTTGATCGTAGACGAGTTTCTTGTAGACAACATAATTTCTCTCTCTCTCATATTAATTGTATATTTTCAAGAAGCAAAAGGGTTATTCCAGATTAGATCGTCAATACGTGGTAGTGACGCAATTAAAAAAAAATTGATGTTGACATATATGAATTTGTGTAGGCTTGAACTTCACTATTCACAATTGTCAATATTTATTTCATTTTCGAAAAATTATTTTTAAATGTTGGTATGCATTGCGATAATGGAATTTGCACTGAATCACAAAATGCTGCTATTTTAAGCTTATACCCAACATAATGTAATCAAATCAAAATTATATTATTATTCACAGAATTAATATTTTGTTTGTTAAGAACATATTTTAATTTAAATACAAATTCCAAAACAAAAAGTAAATACAAAATACTGCTTCGAAATAGCCAATGTTGAAGTTTTTAACTTCATATTTCTCCGCCATTATTGTGTAAAAATAATTAAATTCAACTTTATTCTAAAGACATGTCCCTGATATCATTAATTTCACTCAAAATGTGGGGGAATTACATATCTATGTATAAAATAGGCAGGTGAAAACCATGAGTTTGGTTAAAGCCTTTATTTTTTCCGTTGAAAATCTCCAGAGGAAAAATATACAGGGTGTCGCCTAACCGGGAAAACCGGGAAATAGTCGGGAATTACAATAAAAGTGGAAAACCCCAGGAATTAACCGTGAATACAAATTCGAACCGGGAATCACATTTAAATTTTTGGAAAATGTGATATTTTTTATTACAAGACACAAAATTTGAATTTTTATCCTTTTCTTGAAAAGTTTTAGTCACGAAATCTCGCATACATTGTGATTGGTTGCGACACAATAAAGATTACGAATTTTCTGCACCATCAGTTTCACCTTTTTGTTAAAAAATTCAAAAATTTGGTTGAAAATGCACAATCAATTTCATATTATTCGTTAAAGATGCAATTTTTTATTAAAAAATTGATCTTTTTTCACTATTTTGTTGAAAAGTAGTCTTTTCTGGTTCAATCAAAATATAATTTGTTAAAAATTCCTTCTTTCGGTGAATTGAAATTTGTACTTAAATTAAAATGTGTTCTTACAAAAATGAAAGTTTAATTCTATCAATAATAATATAATTTTGGTTTGATTAAATTATACCGCGGAGTATAAGGGCGTAAGTGCCAAATTTCGGAAATGCGTTTTATTGGTTTAAGGTAATTTTTGTGACTTAAATCTTGTCTCTGTAGAAGATCATGATCCAGTTTGATTCAGAAGTTGGTCCAAATCCATTTTTGGTCATTTTTTTATAAAGAACTTCTTTTCGCCTGTTCTTTTCACGATTCAATAGAGTTAAGTAATAGCTCGAAACCAATTTCTTGTTTTTTTTTTTAATTAAATCCGTTAAAGTTAGACAGTTGCTTGTGTCTCCTGAAAAAATGGGGGTTTTACACTTAGACTCTTATGCCGCGATCTATTCTAGAATAACCCTAAATTCAGCAATTAGTAAGTTTTAAATCGACAAATTTGAATTTCTAAATGAAAGCTGTGAAACGCGAACGCTCTTTAATTTTGAACTTCGAATTTCTTATGCATTTTAATTTGTGTAGTTTTAAGTTTAGGTGGCTTCTTAAATAGATTTTATATTGTAAGTTTCAAAATTTAGGAGCTGTTGAATTAATATGCTTTTATCTTTGGTCGATTTGATACTTTGTAACTATCATAGATGCAGGCTTCACAGCCTGTCCAGTATTTTCCCTAAAAGTCCCCTTTTTTATTTTTGAACTTGAAAAGTCCCCTATTTTGCGAATTTTCCCTAAAAGTCGTCTATTTTACATTAAAATAACAAGAAAGTCTCGAGGGGTTGATCACTTTTGAAATCTGGTGTAAATTCAATAATAATCATAAATAATCAATCCTAATTCATTATTGACAGGTAAAAATGATAGTAAACACGATTTATTCTTCCATTTTTTAATTTATAAATCAAATAGAAATATTTTTCAGTGGATTAACAAATCCTTTATTATAAATTAAAACCACCAAATGCCATCATTCTAATAAGCGAACAAAATATTTTAGAAAAGAACTCACAATTCTAAGAAATTCAATTCTTAATACAGTTTTTCTTTTTTTTTTAATATGAAAACGAAGATGGTCTAAATAACTGTGAAATCTCTTAAACTTTTTTTAAATCTTTTGGAATCTTTGAAATCTTTGAAATATTTTGGCATTTTAAAAATTCTGAATCTGTATGAATACATATTCACGTTCGCTAAATTTTAAGTTTCTATTTTTGTATTTTTATAGTGTTCATAGCTTCAATCATAAATTATTATTGGCAAGTAAAAAAGATTTATTCTCGGAATTATTAAAGTATGAATTAAATAGAAATTTTTTCCAGTGGATTAATAAATCCTTTCTTGTAAATTAAAACCACCAAATGCCATAATTATAATGAGGGAACTAAATAGTTTAGAAAACAAAAATCATAATTTTAAGCATTTCAAGTTCTAATATAGCTTTTCTTTTTTTGTATATAAAAATGGAGATATTCTAATTAACTGTGAAATCTTCAAATCTGATGTACACTCAAAAGTCGAATCGGAAAAGGATCACTTATACTTCAAAAAGGACGCTAAAAATCTGTTTATTGCATCAGCAATAAATGCAGTCAGTAAAAAAGATTTATTCTTGGATTTATTAAATTATTAATTGAATAGCAAATTTTTCCAGTAGATTAATAAATTCTTTCTTATAAATTAAAACCACAGATGCCATAATTATAATAAGCAAACTAAATATTTCGGAAAACAAATCATAATTTGAAGCCTTTCAAGTTCTAATATAGATTTTCTTTGTGTGTG
>CAKNYM010048142.1:36284-51669 GCA_932195095.1 Andricus curvator | reverse complement strand
AATCTGATGTACACTTAAAAGTCGAGTCGGAAAAGGATCAATTCAAAAAGGATGCTGAAAATTTATTTATAAATCAGCTAAAACTTGATAAATTTCATGAAAAGGATATTAAAGAATATAAGTATTTTCGAAAACCTGTCTTTTCATTAAGAAAGTATAACACAGAGGTGAAAGCAAATTTAAGAAGTTCGTCACCTCAATTTAATTTTTATATTATCACTAATTATAAAAGGTGTAATATGAGAACAGTAACGCATTGTTTCTAGGTTGTTAAAAGTTGTATTAAACTCGTAATTGTGAGTCCCCTAAAAATCCCCTATTATTCTATTTCAAGCCCCCTATTTTTCCTAAAAGATTCTTTAAAACCACTGTGAAGCCTGCAGAATGAAGCTTTAGGTGCATGCAAAATTACGTAATTTTCAGATTCTATTTAAAAAAGATGGTTTATGACAATTAATTTTTGTTAACAGCATCAACATCCCTACATATCAGCGATGATTAACAACGGAACTCTTCATTACGACCATGATAGAGACGGAACTCACACACAACTCGCAGGCTGTGAAGCGAAATTCAGAAACCTTGAACAAGATACCCTCATTGCTGTGCGGTATGAAAGAGATACCTTGACAGGTACGTAAGTTTGATATCAATTCCTTGATGCATGAAATGCACACGAGATGATAATTGATGTTCTTGAATGAAGCAGTTCGATTTTAATTTCAAAAGAATTTTCAGTTCAAAGTCATTTTAAATGTAGGACTCGGATTGTGCGACTTTTTAGATTTTTTTTGAAAAAATGCGTCCAATCGACTTTTTTCGGTTTTTCTCAGAAGTTTGCTATATTTAGTTTCAATTTTAATCATAATAAAACTTCAAAAATTGATATTCAAAACTAGAAAAAATCGTTCCGTTTTAATTGAGAACATTATAAATTGAATAATGTCTCATGCGTTTTAAGTTGAACAGTTTTTTAATTTCTTGAATCCGTATTTGTTCCCCTATTCTCCTTTTTCCTCTTTTTTAAAGAATTCCTCTTTTTCCTCCTGTTTTCAAGGAACCTTCGCTTTTTCTCATTTTTTCTTTTAAATGCGAACTGAATTAGTAGAATTCAATAAGAAAGTCTATTTTTGGTTGAAAGTTCATTCTTTTTGGTTAAAACTTCGATCATTTTGTTTAAAATCTAATTATTATGTTCAAAATTCATATTTTTGGTCGAAAATTTAACTTTTTTGTTAAACATTCGCTTTTTTGGATAAAAAATTCTTCCCTTTCGATTCGAAGTTGCTATTTTTTTTAGAAGTCATATTTTCTGGTTTAAAAATTAGCTTTTTTGTTGAACATTCGCCTTTTTGGATAAAAAATTCTTCCTTTCCGATTCGAAGTTGCTATTTCTTATTAGAAAAGTCATATTTTTTGGTTGAAATTTAACTTTTTTGTTGAAAAATTAACTATTTTGTAAAAAATCGTCTTTTTGGCACGAAAGTTCAACTATTTAGTTAAAAATTCATATATTTTGATTGAAAGTCCAACTATTTGATTTTAAATGGAACTGTTTGGATGAATAATAATTTTTTTTTTTTAATATTCAACTATTTCGTTAAAAATTCATCTTTTCGGTTGAAAAAAATCTATTTGATGAAAATTCAACTTTTGGGACTGATAATTCAATTGTATTCTAAAAAATTTGTCTTTTTGGCTTGACAATTCAACTTTTTGTTTGAAAATACAAATGTTTTGGGTTAAGATTTAATCTCTTATTTGAAAATTCAACTATTTTTTTGGATGCAAAATTCTTCCTTATTAATTGAAAATTCATCTTTTATAATGGAAACTGCTCTTTCTTGTTTTGATAATTACCTGTTCTGTTGAAAATTCAACTGTCTCCTAGAAAAATCGTCTTTTCGGCTTAAAATTTTAACTGTTTGGTTTAAGTTTAATATTTGTTGTTTAAAAATTCGACTATTTGGTTGATAATACTTTGTTAAAAATTCGTCTCTTTTGCTGGAAGGTTCTCAACTATTTGGTTGTTAAATGCACCTGTCTAGTTGAAAATTATTATTTTTTTTTAATTTAACTTTTTGACTGAAAATGAATCTTTCGGTTTTAAAATTCCACTGTTTTCTTGACCTTGCGACTATATAACTTGAGAATTCGATTCTTTTGTTAAAAATTCGTGTTTGGGTTGAAAAGTCTTCCGTTTTGGTTGAAAATACAACTACATTATTGAAAGTACAATATATTTCAACTTGAAATCTTAGGAATTTAAAGCTTTTCATATTGAATTCAATATTGTATCTATATTAATTTCTTTTGAAAGAATTTATTCCGCTATTTTCGTCAAAAATCGCCCTATTTCGCCTTTCTCGAGAGCATTTTGGGCTGTGAATTATGACTGATTGAAAGATGAATAATTTCATGTTTAAATTATACAGTCTGAAATTTAAAGCCATCATTGTTGGGTAATTTCAGATTTAGAATGTGCAAAATTAATTTTCCTGAAATTACTATTGTTAAAAAATGGTTTTAACTGTAAAGTTTATTTTGATTGTGCAAATAATATTTGAAACCCAATGAGAATTATATACTCTATATTCCTAAATAAAGAAAGTTATTATTTCAGTCAATCAGTGTGCTTTTTTCATTATCTTTAAATATTTGATGCGACTTTATTTAAGCCTTCTAGTCGATCCGAGCCCTATATATATGATATATTTCTTAGAAAGTATGTACATTAGATTCTTCTTTATTAAAAATATTTGGTTATTAATTTTAGAAGAGTATTGAAAATGAAACGCAAGTAAAAGTAATCAAAATTAAAAGAAGTTTCGAGTTTTTAAATATTAACTAACTTATTAACCCAAACTTATCAGACTTGCGCAAATATAATAAAAATCTAGTTATGATTTATAATTAAGATAAAATTCTCGGAACTATTTCTCGATTTAAGAAAAGAAACTTAAAAATGTGTGTTTCATGAAAAATGTGCAGGTTTTCAAACTAAGAAATTTGGAAGCTTAAAGTTTCAAGGGTTTCCGTTTTAATTTGGAAGAGTTCATGAAACCGAAAAGTGTCTCAATTTATAACTAATTTAATTTAATTGAAAACATATCGCAACATCACCAGCTGAAAGTTTTAAACTTTGAGTACAAACTTTCACATTTCAAAGCTTGTAAATTTAAGATTAAAAGTATCAAAAAGCTTAAATTGAATAATTTCTTTGATCCTAAAATAGATTTCTTTTTCAATCTTGAATATAATTTCATGTTGAGTCTATTTATGTAGGATGCTCGTAAAAATTCCTATTACAGTAAGTTCTTACCCAGAAGCCTCTTGGTTTTCAACGCGCATTGCGTCCACTTCGCCAGAATTATTTTTTTTAACACTTCCACTTCTCTTCCAGTATAACTCTTAGAGAATACCGATCTCAGATTGTCTAAAGCTGGGAAAAAAATGAGAAGCAGACTGCGAATTTAGATTCGTTCTTTAAAGTCTGAAGCTCGAGGATTGAATTCCGAACGCGGTCTGATGTACAGATCTGGATTCAGTTTTAACCGCCTTCTCTTCTGATTCAGTTACCACTTTCAGGCGTATAATAGCACCAGCATGATTATCATAAGAGTCTAATTTCAAATCTGATAACTACGAAATTCTCGGACACTAAAAAAAAATCTAACGATCAACTTTGGACAAGGCACTCTTAAATGTGTCCATTCAAATAAAAAAAATAAAATAAAAAAAGAGAAAAGAATACAACTTCCAATCCCCTTTCTTCTTTTTTCTTTCGTCTTTTTTTATTTTTACTTTTATTAAATCACAAGCAAAAAACATTTACAAGAAATCTACCAACGTTTCGGTGTTCAGTCAAGAACCTTTTCCGGGCAACAAAAACTAATTTTTCAACCAGCCAAAACCCATGCGGAAACCAGGATGTTCTCCCTATGAGATGTGACTAAAGACTGAAACCAATTCTGATCTAAAAAAAATTAAATTATAAAAAAGGCGAGAGAAAAAATAAGGAAGGGGATTTGAAGATTTTCTTCTTTTTCGTTCCCTTTTATTTATTTATTTTTTAATTTGAATGGAATGTCTTGTTCAAATTTGATTGTTGGATTCTTTTTTTTTTTAATTACCAAGAATTTCGTGGTTAAATTTGAATGTTGGAAGTTGAACAGAAATTAGAATTTTGATTTATTCTGAATTTAATTTCTTAAATCATTTTAAATTTAACAGAACTTACAATCTTCGTCTTAGGAGCATTAAAGAAAATAGACCGTGAGCAAAATATCTCGTTAATAATGGAATTTCTTGATTTAATTGTTCTTTTTCTATCTAGTATCAACTATTATGGGAACCGATGATAAATGGAAGGAGTGCCTCTCTGTGAAAGGAATAAAGTTGCCAACGGGTTACTATTTTGGAATGTCTGCGACCACAGGCGATCTTTCCGATAATCATGATATACTATCGGTTCGCTTGTTTGAAATAGATTTGCCAAATGAGGTAAGTTTCTTGTCCTCATTTTCTTTCATTTATAGATTTTTTATTAAATTGGAAAAGTATGTTTTAACTGATTTTTTTTGCAGCCTAAGGATAACGAAGACAGGGCGAGCATACTTCCCTCGGCAACGTTTTTCGAAGCTCCAAGAGGTGGGAAACATTGAATTTGAATTTAGTTGAATATTATTATTATTATTATTGGTTTATTAAATTAATCAGCATTCCTTCAACATCTGACGCTGTGATATAAAAATGTTTCCAACAGGGTTGGGTTGCTACAAAATCCCAATTTCGAAATTCTCTAACTTTTCCTGACTTTTTCGTGACCAATTTTTCATTTTCCCTGACTGTTATAAATTTTTCTTTTAGGAATGAAAACAATCTTACACATAATGGATCAATAATCTTAGTGAAAATAAAATGTTTGTTTGAAAATGTATCTTAAAGACTTTTAGCGACAACAGTCATACAGAATTTTATAAGGGGTCATCCACAAATTACGTAAGACATGCATTTTCAACCAAATAGTTGAATTTCAATTCTAAAAGATAAATTTTGAACCAAAAAATGGAAGAATTAAATTTTCTATTAAAACAATTAATTTCCAACCAAGAAAAAAAGGAATTTTCAACAAAATAGTTAAATTTTTAATCAAAGTGATGAATCGTCGATGAAAAAAATGAGTTTTCAAGGAAAAGTGTAATAGTTTATATTTCAACAAAAAATCTTTTAATATTCAATCAAAAACAGTTGAATTCAACCAAAAATACGAATTTTAAATAAATAAGTTGAATCTCAAAAAAAGACTAATTTTTAATCCAAAAAGAGGAATTTTCAACGAAAGTGTTGAATTGACAACTAACAATGATTTATCAGGCAACAAAGAAAAGAAATCTCATCCAAAATGTTTAATCGCCAAGCCAAAAAGACGAATTTCCTGCAAAACAGTTGAGCTTTCAACTCGAGAATATGAATTTTTAATAAAAAAGTTGAATTTTCAACACAAAGACATGAATTTTCTACTAAAATAATTAATTTTTCAACAAAAAAATTAATTTCCAATGAAAAAAGATAAATTTTCAAGCATAAATGGAATAGTTACATTTCCAGTTTAAAAAATTAATTTTCAACTAAAAAAACAAACAAATTTTCAACAAAATAGTTAAATTTTCAAACAAAGAAATAAATTTTTAACTAAATGATGAACCTTTAACCCAAAAAAAAAATGAATTTATAACCAAATAGTTGAATTTTCAACCTAAAAGATTAATTTTTTAATCAAATATGGCAAATTTTCAACAAAATACATCAATTTTCCACTAAAAAATATCAATTTTCAACCAAAACTAGAATAGTTTCATTTTCAATTAGATAGAATAATACTAGTTTCAGTTATATAAAATAAATTTCTCACAACAAATGGAATAGTTAAATTTGCAGTTAAAGAAGTGAATTTTCAACCCATAATATTGAGATTTTTTTTAAAAGACCAATTTTCAACAAAATACATTAATTTTCAACTAAAAAAGATATGTTTTCAGACATAGATAGAATATTCAGATTTTCAGTAAAATAATTAATTTTCAACTGAATACAATAAAATTTCAACGAAATAATTCAATTTTCAACCAAGAAGATTACAGTTTTATCAATAGTTGAACTTTCAGTCAAAATAATAATAATTTTCTGCGAAAAAAGATTAATTCTTAATAAAATACATGAATTTCCAACCAATTATTTGAATTTTTAAAGGAATTTTTAACTTAATGTTAAAATGTTCAATGAAAAAGATGAATTAGTCACCAAGAAGATTAGTATTCTACCACAAAAGACGCATTTTATACAAAAGACAGGAATTTTCATCCAAATACTTGAATTTTCAACTGAAGAGGATACATTTCAACCAAACATGGTATAGTTAAGTTTTCAGTTTAAAAAGTTCATTTTTAACTAACAAAAAATAGTTTTCACAAAATAGTTAAATTTTTGACAAAAAAAAAAGGTTTTTCAACTAAAATGACGAATTACCAAAAAAAATTAATTTTGAACAAATTAGTTCCACTTTCAACTAAGTAGTTGAATTTTCAACCAAAAAAGATGAATTCTCAATGAAAAATGTAATAGTTGATATTTGAACCAAGTAATGTTTTATTTTATAACCAATAACAGTTGAATTCAATCAAAAAATACGAATTTTCAACATTATAATTGAATCTTTAACCAAAAAGGATTAATTTGCAACCAAACAGTTGTGGTTTTTAATAAAACAAATATGCAATTTGTAACAAAACGAATATTCTCTGACTATCAGGTTTTCCCTAACATTATCTGACATTCCGTGACCAATATTAAATTCCCTGACTTTCTGGAATTTCATGTCCTGTAGCAACCCTGCTCCAATTTTATTAACACAATCGAAATTATAAATATTAAAAATGTCGAAGTAAAAAGTCTCGAAAACTGAATGTTACATTTTTGCATTTCAGAACACGTAGAAGATCCAAAGCCAGCACCGGCGAGTGGAATCAAGACCTTCTTCGCGATGCTCCTTTGTGCCTTGGTCATAATCGTCTTCGTGATTATAGCGATCATGGTATACCAAAAACGAGCAGAACAAAGTAGAAAGCGACTGTATTAACATATCTCAAGCCCAAAGTGAAACGCTTTCCTAGAAGCTATTCTTCAGACTGCGGTATCTTCCACCTCAAAAAACTCTTCGAGTTTGCGACGAATGCTCAGCTAAAAAAGACAATTTTACACAGTTCCACAGCAAATAAGTCTGTTTTCGTGCCAGTGAGTCGTTCATAAATTAAACAGAGTTGTAGTGGTTCCTTACTTATTTTTTGTGTGCGTAATAACTACTCTGGTCATGAAATAAGTTTAATGTTAATTAAACAGGGATTCTTGTATCTAAATACCTACGAAAAATGAAGCGTGAATTGATGTCTAAATATTCTTTATTAGTAAGAAGCGAAAACGAAAATTCGCACGCGATCCTGTGAGAAGATCTCGTTATGTTACATCACATACAATTTTTAAACATAGAAGCGGGTACTATCATGTGTTGTTAGTATTTATTGTAGAAATTCCAAAGATCAAATGACAACAATTTCTCTATGATCACCGTGATGTTCAAGAACTTACAGAAAACAATAACTGTATTTTGTATTTTTCATTGTATTTTCTATCCGCAGTCACTGAACAAACTGACCAGTTCGCGAGATCATCGATTACAATTTTTAAGACCAATGAATGTATACACTTCCAACTTTGGAGATTGGTTTTAGAGAAAGATTGACCAAGTGTTTTACTTGGCCACGCATTATGAAAGATTAGCACAGAAGGAGAAACTTTAACGATATAAATTTTATACCTGTACATAAAAGGAATGAATTGAGACTCGGACAGAGTCAAATTAATCTAAGTTTTCTTTGAAGTGTGACAACTGTTTTATGTCAAGTTTGAAAGGTGTGGGGAATTTTCCTTAGCAAAGGTATTGTTTCAGAGATGAATGTCCTAATTTTAAGAACACGTGTAATATAAAAGTTGTAAAGGAGCGAATAAACAATTCTCTCGATTTGGCAACTTTTTCTTTTAAATCATTGAAAACTTTTTAAATATTTTCGCAATTTGAGTGAAATTGAAGAATTAATAATATTTACCATATTATTTTAAAAATTGCAGATTATTTTGATAAATAAAAGCACTGCAAGTGGCATCTCACAAAGAAAAAATTAATTTAATTAAGTGTCTTAATATTTTAAATATTTTAGAAAAAGTCGATTACATTGAATTTACTAATACAGATGCAAACACATTTTCAGCATAGAATCTTTAATAAACGGAATAAAACAATAAATCCAAAAGGACAAATTTTCGACCAAAAAATGTGACTTTTTAACAAAATACTTGAATGTTTGACAAAATAATAAATTTTTCAAGAAAATATTTGAGTTTTTAATCAAATACTTGAATGTTCTACTTACAATGATGAATTTTCAACCAAATAGTCAAATTTTCAAACAAAAAGATTTAACTTCAACCAAAATCAAATAGTTGAATTTTTAAACAAATACATAGTTGCATTTTTAACGTACAAGGATGAATTCTCAACAAAAAATGTAATACATATTATTTTCAATATTCAATATTTCAACCAAATAAGCTGAAATTTCTAGCAAAAGAGATCAATTTTAAAACTAGAAAGACATATTTTCAATCAAGAAGATTAATTTTCTATAAAAAATGACGAATTTTCAAACAAATAGTTGAATTTTTAACTAGATTAGATTAGATTTTCAGTAACAAAATTAATTTTCATTAAAAAAAAAAATTTCAACTAAAGAGATGAATTTTTGTACCAAAAAGCCAAATTTTCAATTAATAATTATTAATAATTATGGTGACCATTCGAGAATACTGCGTGCTGTTGGCACATCGTTGGTGTGGTGAGCCCACACTTGTAGTTATTTACTATAAGAAACTATCCACCTAGAAACACTACCCGAATCGGGTAGTGTCACGCCTACCCTGAAAGGGAAATGGCTTAATGGTATACTTACTTTCAGTCGAGCAAAAAGTTGAATTTTTTATAAAACAGTTGAATTTTCAACCCGAAAATATGAATTTTCAACAAAAAAGTTTATTTTCAACCAAGCAATTTTCTTTTTTAATAAAAAAGAGGAAATTTCAAACCAAGATGATTAGTTTTCTACCAAAAATAACGAATTTTCAACTTAAAAAGATGGATTTTTAACCAAAAATGGAAAAGTTACATTCTTAGCTAAAAAAAAGTAATTTTAAATCAAAAGAAACCAATTTTTTAAAGAATAGTTAAATTTTCAACCAAGGTTGAACCTTAAAGCAAAGATATACATTTTCAACTAAAATGATGAAGCTTCAACTGGAATAGTTAAATTTTCAGTTGAAAAAAACTAATTTTCAACAAAAAGAATTTTAACTTTTTTAATCAGATAAACGTTTATTTTTTAGCCTGCTGGCCTTAAAAAATTGACTTGCTTACACTTCCATTTTTTTTTACAGAATTTTCTTACAACTAAAACTTTTTTAATCAAAAAGGTAAATTTCCAACTAAAATGATTAATCTTCAATAATATAGTATAATAACAATATAGTAGATATTTTAGAAAAAAATATTTTAATTTTCATTCAAAAACAGTTAAATTGAACCAAAAAACACGATTTTTCAAACAATTTCTTGAATTTCGAACCAAATAATACAATTTGTAACTAAAAATATAATCGTCAGCTGGAAGCTACTGCAAAAAAAACAGAAATACAAGGCAGATATATAAAAAAAGACTATTTTGAATACATGCAAATTACTAGCAAGAATATTTTTTTAGGGTGTCAAAAACCGTAATCTTAATCTTGTAGCATTTTTAACATAGAATCTTTTATTAACAGAATAAAAAAATTTCAAATTTTTTGTACTTATTATCATGAACAATTATTTAAATTGCCTCTTATAGAAATTCCTTGACTTTCGCAACATTTTTTTCAAATTCCCTGATTTTCAGGTTATCCCTGACCGACGGCAACCCTGAAATATTTACCAAATACATTTGCATCCATGTGATAAGACGAAATATTCATTAGAAGAAATTTTTTATTCACTTTAAAGTAGATTTAAACCAAGTTAAACAAGTTCTTGAATTTAATCGTGTTTAAATCTTCCCTAACCCTGCGCGCCAATTCATTCGTTCGTCGCATGCGCATAACTACGTTAGTCAGGATTTATATTCTTTTCTTAATTTCTATTTACTTGTAATCACTTAAGGATAAATATGGATACGAAATATAAGAAATTGCATGCTTATACAAATTTTAAATCCAAACAAATAAAGAAGCTCGAATCATCACAATTATAAAAACCACTTTTTAAGTTTGATTCATTAGTTGATTGACTCTTCAGTAAACATCGTTGCCTTGAATTCGTCGCGTCAGGCTCCTTAATTCCGGCTCAAAAAGGCACGATTTTAATCGGTTTTCGTCAAGATTCGATCGAATTCTTATTTCACAGTAGATAACAAAAAATCGTGTGCAATAATTTTGTAAAGAAGACTGTTTTTGTACATTATTTACAATTCATTAGATTTGACGATTCCATTTCAATGGCCAAGTAGCGGTTGAGGGTTGATTCGCAAGTTTGAACATGTTTTTGCCGTTCCCGGACAATCGTCCCGACGCGCTCCGAGTTTTTGGATATAACAGGTCAGTTTTGATTACCTTTATCCCAATTTGACTGATGTCTTGCATTGGAGTTTATGATAATAATTTGTGACTGTTAATTTTGCGGAATTAGATATTAGTTGTGCTGTATGCGGTTTGTTTACAATTTTTTTAGGTCGAGCGGGTTGCACCCGCCAGGCGGTCAAATAAAATGGATGTTTGTGTTGTGACTTTGTTGTGATATATAAATTTCAGAATTTGTTTTTGTGATAGACATGTTTGACATTTCGAAATCGATTTTTTTTCATGAAAACTCTTTCAACTGTGGAATTTTCAGTGACGAATTTTATCTCATTCATACACTGTATGTATGTATGGCATCATTTTAAGTAAAAACAAAAACAGTTCATTTCGCTCATTTTTGTCTACCGAAGCAAGATTTGCAAATTTGAAAAATTAGGTTGGAATTCTTAATGTTGTTTAACAATTGTCGTTATAAAAAGTAAAATAATGTATATTATAAGGTCTCGTTGTTGTACTTATTTATTTTCATGAATACAAATTAATTTAATTAAATAATTATTAACATTGAGGCTTCAATCTGATTTAGTAATCGCATTATTTCATACTAGTATGAAATATAATGCTTCTTATAAAACCCAATTTTTCGAAAATCTGATAAATTAATATTTTCCTGAATCTATTTCGAACGAATTGAAGAATATTGAACAGGAATTTTGCTTAGATATAGAATAATTAAACTTTAAGGGTTCACAATATATCTCGCAATATTAACATTTTTGCAATTTTGAGCAGTAAAAATGGCAGTGATTTTTTTACAGAAATCATATTTTATAGTAAATAAATCTATCCAGTCATTTTGAATGTCACTTGATACTATATGATACGATACTTAATAATAATATATTTATCATCTTTAAAATTTCTATAATTTTAATTTAAAATTCTAGTTTTGAATGCGCAATTCTAAAACAGTTCAATCTTTGAGGCCTTGATAACAGCCGTCGCAGCAATCTCATTTCGTAATTTTTTCTTTTTAATTTTTAATTTTCAATGTACGTAATATCTTACAATTTTCCGATTTTTAGTTGAAGATTTAAACAAATAAATCATTTCAAATTGAAAAATATTTTATTGGAAAATTTCAAGAATAAATAACAATTCTATCTGAAGATTTAAAGTTAAAAAAATTAAAAATGGACTTTAGAATAAAAATAGGTAAACGTTAAGTAATTGAATAATTTCGGTAATTTTAAATGCTTTCAATTATTTAAGAGTTCTGAATTTTCATTGAATGTAATTAAAATTTTTTTGAGTTTTAAATTAAGTTTGCATTCGTTTAAGTTTAAATGTTCCGGAGTAGAATTTTTGTTATTTTTAATGTTTCCTATTTAAAATTACTATATATTTTGAAAGTTTTTTTCGAATAATTCAATTCATTTTTTTTATTTTAGACAAATTTGTCTAATCAGCTTTAATGTTAAACTATAATCTTGTTATGTATTAAAAATTAAAAATTCTAGAATTTCAGAATCTTTAACTTTGAAAGATTCCATTTAGTTTTCAAATTTTAATCCCTTTGAATTTAAAATTATTCAAATTCAAAACTTTACAATTTTTTATTATTTCATTTTGAACGCTTTCAATTATAAATAATACAATTTTAATTCCTCTGAATTTTAAATGATCCAATTTCCAAAATTCGAATCTTGAAGTATTCCGTTTTTAACGTGTTCACATTGTCCTATTTTCGAAATTTTAATCTGAAATCATTCAATTTCGTGATTCTTTAATTCAAAATAAAATTGTTTAACTTTTAGAGCTTCGACTTAAAACTTATACAATTCAACTACTTTTTCTAAATAAATTGTCCAAAATAGTTCTATATATTTTTTTAAATTTCAGACGCTTTCAATTCGAAATTATTAGTTATTAATTATTGTTTCAAAAAGTTTAAAACATAATATTTAAAAATTGGTTTAATAATGGATTTTTAAATTGTTGATATGATTCAAAGTCAATATGTTCCTTGCAAAAAGTTCGCTGATGCTTATCGACTTTCGCAATTGATCATATATGTGAAAAAACTGCGGGTTTCGCAAAGAGAGTATATTTTGCTCTAAACCGGGAGAAATCACGAATATTCACCGCGAGAAAGTCGGGAGACGAAAATTTAAAAAATAGTGGAACCCTGAATATTGTATTTATTTACTTTCAATTAACTTTTGTATTGTTTTTTTAGCTTATACGAACTTGGAAGGACAGGAGGATCCCGAGAAAAAGTGGCCCCTGCATAGTCCCCGGTCTTCGCAGAAGAGAAGGGATCTCTGGGCACTGGCCTGAAGAGGCAATGCTGCCATCGCTCCGACGAGGGAATCCGCGAACGTAAGTTGTTTTTTGAGTCCCTCCTATCTCCAATCATGTTTCAGGATTAAAGTTCCGAACCAACACGGAGGTAGGTTGTAATTTAAATTTAAAACGACGTAGTGGCCGCTAAATTACAACTTCATTGTTTAATTAGCGAGTGGATTTTTTAAATGTGCATTTCTTAGATCAGGTTGTATCTTTTCTTGGTTCGTAAAATACAAAAATTTGTTTCCTCACATTGTAACTAACTTTGTTGTTTAAAAAATTCTTAAAGTTAATATCAGTTCTTCAGAATGTTTGAATCTAATTTGGAGACCAAGAAACGATTTCGTAGGAAGACTGCGTATAGAAGGAATTTCAGCATGTTCTTAAAATTGTAGTTTCCGCTTTCCTTCGACGCGAACAAACCCCCCAAGAGCCAATTATGGTCTTATTACATTACATTCAATACATTAATAATTTCATTTCATTTTCAATCGCCTTTTTTTGGATGACATTTTTGTTAAAGAAAATCATTATTTGTTTTTTTTCCCAGTCCGTGACAATTTTTCACGATCACTGAAATTAAAAAATTCGAACACTTGAAGGTAACAAATTTTTCATTTCATGTAATAAAAACTGATCTACGAAAGCACTCAAAGTGGAACTCTTGAATTTTAAACTTTTAAAATTACAGTGTAAACATTTTTTAATTCCGAAATTGTTTATTCAAACAAAAATTTTAATTGAATGCAGTTGTACTGAAAATTCTTTAACTTTGACAAATTGTACAGTTCAAAGATTGACATTCAATTCAAAAAATATAAATCCACGTTATAATTTTCAATGCTCTAAATTAAAGAATGAATAAATAAATTGGGAAATTTGCAAAATTATATCATTTTAAGAATTTTAAGAAATTTAAGGTTGAAAAATTGAAATTTGAACGATTACAAATTTTTTTTAAACTGAACTCTCTGTAAACTAGAAGATACATTATTGTTATTTGAAATAGTTTCAAATTAATAATTGTTCAATTGTTATTTATACACCAATTTATTTTAATATGTGGAAACATTCTCTTAAAATTAAGTTTTTTAAAATAAAAAATACTTTTCAATTTTCGACAATTTTGAAAATCTTTTTTAATATTCTTTTTTTTTAATTCTTAAAGCTTTCACAATTCTTAAAAAGCTTTTAATTTTTTGTTCAAAATCTGCAAAAATCTATATTTTGTTTTAAATTCTATGAAATCATTTTAATTGTTATCTATACATCAAAATTCATACATTGCACTTAAAAATTCAAGGCTTTCTATTTCAAACTATTCAGTTTGAAATTGTTTAGCTCTGAATATTTGAATTATAATTGCTCGTTTAAAATGAACAGTCAAATATTGATAATAATTAAATAAATGTTCTTTTCAAACGGAATGGGTTAAAATGGATCATTTTTGACTGAAACAATATTTGAATATAATTTTTAATTGAATAGAAGCTTTTAATTATAAATCGATCAATTTGAAGTTATTTTTAAATAGAAAATTTTATAACGTTTCAATCAGACGTTTACATTTGTTCAACTACTAAAGCTTTCAAATTGATACAGTTCAATTTTTAGCGTTAAAATCCGTACATTCTTTAATTTTGAAAGGATTCAGAAACGTTTTGTAAAATCAATTATCCTTCACTTTTTAATACGTAAAGTACAGTTCAATTTTAAAAATCATTAATCAATAATAAAGGACCCCGCACCAAATGTACAGAAAAAAGCCTTATGATAAAAAATTCTAAAAAAAATTTTTTCTTGTATTTTCGAACCTGCAAACTAAAAATTCGAAAGAAAAATGTCAGAAAGATGGGCAGTTTTTAGACAAATACATGTCCAAAATTTCGATTTTTACATGTATTTTAATGGAAAAATGCTTATTTTAGCAAAATATTTTTTTTATTCAAAAACACTATGATAGATTTGACTAAAACTTTTATATTTTGACGATCAGGCGTACCGAATCAAAAGATTCATACCCACGAACTAGAGAGATAAATGATTCTTTGGGTATACAGCATGTTTTGGGGGTGTTTTTGTACCCTCAACATCCAAGTAACATATGTAAATCATCATTTCTTAGTAACTAAAATCAATAGAGATTTTTATTCAACTGCTACGATATGAAACGACTTTCCAATAAGTGGAGTAAACGTTCATAGCAAGAATATGTTTTGACCTAATTTTAGGGGATGTTTTACCATCCCTTAAACAATGACTCTGAAGTTCCTAACGCATTAATCAATAACGAATAATAATTTTATTTTTAAATGCATGA
>CAKNYM010048142.1:0-26284 GCA_932195095.1 Andricus curvator | reverse complement strand
TTTTTATCATAAGGCTTTTTTCTGTACATTTGGTGCGGGGTCCTTTATCATCTTTAGTTTAAAATTCTACTATTACATTTTTTGTTGACAATTCATCATTTTTGGTTAAAATTTGAACTACTTTGTTAAAAATTAATTTTATTGCTCGAAGATTTAACTATTTTTCTAAAAATTAATTTTTCCTTTGATTGAAATTTTTAAACTTAAAATTTAATCAATCCATTTTTGGTTGAAAATTGATCGTTTTTAGTTGAAAATTCAACTATTTGCTTGAAACTTGATTTTTTGGTTGAAAATTCAACTGTTTTGTAAAGAATTCGCCTTTATTGGCTTGAAAATTCAACAAATTGGTTAAAAAAAAATTTAATTAATTCAACTCATCTTGAAAATTTAACTTAATTGGATTCAACTTAAAGTAATCTGTTTTGGTTAAGGATTCAACCATTTTGTTGAAAATTTTTATTTTTGATTGGACTGCACTGTTTTTGATTTAAAATTAAAAGACTTTTTAGTTGAAATATCAACTATTATATTATTTGTTGAGAATGCATCTTTTTTATTAAAAATTCAACTACTTGATTAAAAGTTTAACGCCTTCGTTAAATTTTTTTTTTTTAGAATATTCATTGTTTTGGTTGAAAATTCATTTTGTTTTTGTTTCTAAATTGAATTTTCAACTGAAATTTTAACTACATATTCGAATTTGGTTAATATAATTTATCTTTTTTATTTGAAAATTCAACTATTTGATTAAAAACACATCTCTGTAGGTTGAAAAATCAACATTTTTGGTTGAAAATTAAAATATTTTGATGAAAATAACTCCCTTTTCCGTGAAAGTTTACCTATTTGGTTGTAAATGCAACTATTTGGTTCAGAAATAATTTGTTTTTCGAAAATTCAACTATTGGTTTAAAAAGTTCTTGGTTGAAAATTCAACTGTCTTCTAACTAATTCGTCTCTTTATCTTGAAAATGCAACTGTTTTTGCTTGAAATTTAATCTTTTTTTTTTAATTCATCTTTGTAGATTGAAAATTTAACCATTTGGTTAAAAAATCAACCATTTTATTAAAAATTGGTCTCTTTTGATAGAAAATTAGTCTTTTTTATTAAAAATGCAACTATTTTGTTGAAAATGCAATATATTTCGACTTGAAATCTTAAGTGTATTTGGAAAATAAATCTTTACCTGCAACTGGATCACCAAATCGTTCAGAGTCTTCGTCCTTTTGCACACTGGAATTTTCTGGAAGACCATCTCCAGGAAAAGTATCGCCCAAACTGTCTTTTAAAGATTTTTGCGAATTGGAAGAGTAGTTGGAGCGAGAGCTCGAATACAATTTTCCTCTACTTGTAGATGGAAAAGTCAGGTCTCTCATTCTTCTCTGGAGCTGTTCAGTTGTTATGAAGTCTTCTCCATTCGATAAACTGTTGTCAAATTCAAATTATATTAGTCTTACAATTAGTATTGAAAATTTTTAAATCAAGCGTTTATTGCATTATTCAAATATTTGAAGATGCAATATTTTTAATTGAAAATATTTAAAATTGAAATACCTGTTGAACATTTCCCTGGCCGCACGTCTGGCTAGTTTCTCATCTTGCGACATGTCTAAGCAGCTTTTCACATCATAATAATTATGTTCGGTGATTCCACGACCAGTAGCTAAACACTTTTGAAGAATGTCGGTCGCTTCTATATTCCCCTGTTCAGAAGCCTTTGTCAACCAATAAACTCCCAACTTCGCATTTTCTTCCTTGTCGACGTCGAGTTCTGTTTAAAAATAGTTTTTATCAAAATTTGTAGTATATTATTAACAGAAAAATGGGATTATTAATTTATTAAGGGAAAAATACATCCAATCAGGGTGTCTAGTGATCAGGCAATGTGAAATTCCTGAGTTTTCCCCATTTTTTCCGACCACAGTTTTTTGCCCCGCCCAATTCAAAGATGTCTTTTTGTAGTTTGTCCTAAACTAACGCATAGAAATGGGAATTTTAACAAAATACATATACAAAATTATTATCGGAAAGAAAACAATTATTTATTTACACGTGCAAAACTTATCCTTAATCACAGAAGTGATCAATTTTAATCGAAACTAGATTGCCGATCACAAGTATGACACCACATGTTCATCGATGATTGCTTTCTTTTCATGCTAATGCTAAGTTAAGTTCTTTTAATATTACTTATATGAGAGTTGTATTTTTAATCTTAAATAGTTTGAAAAATATCGGAATCATCTATAAAATGAGCCAGGATGAAGTTATTTTGTCAATTTTTTAAGATATAGCAAAATTATTGCAAATTTCAATGCTTTCTTAAAATTCAAATATTCATCATATTCTTTGATTTTTATTATTATTTTCCTAACGATGAAATGTTCTTTTTATAGCAATTTTGTAAGAGTTTTAGTAAGGTAAATGTCCCAGTAATCACGACGGTCCCAAAAATCGTAAAACTTAGTTATAATTTGAATATATTGTTAAAAATATGTTAAAAGTAACATTTAATCATAAAACCTATTTAGTTTTAGTATATTATAGTAGCAAATGGAAATGAAATGCATTCAAATGAATTAAACAGCAAGAAAATTGGAATCACGATTACTGGGACTAAGGTACGATTACTGAGACGTTTACCTTATTATAGATTTTTTTAAATTTTAAGAAAATTTTGAAATTTGCACTATTTTTGCCATATCTTCTTAAATAATTGACAAAATGCTTTCATCCTGGCTTTTTTTATAGATAATTTTGATTACTTTCAACCTATTTAAGAAAACAAAATTTTAACTCTCACATACATTACAGTAAGAGAACTGAAGCAATCATCGAAAAACGTTAATGGTACATATCATATAGGGGCCGTGCGTAAATTACGTAAAGTCTTTTAACTGGGGGAGAGGGGGGAGGGTTACGATGTAAAAACGATTTCTTACGTAAGATATTCTAAAGTCTGTGAAAAATAAAAAACAAACGTTAAAAGATTTTATTGTAAACAGCTATTTGTCAGCGCAATCTAGTGGTTACTGTACTACCTATCATGAATTACGTGAGTTTTTCTTCAATTTTCAACCCCTTATGTAAAATACCGTAAGATTTGCTCCGAGCCCCCTCCCCCCCAAACCTTACTAAGATTTTATAAACTTGAGCAATAAAATATTTTCGAGGAAAAATTTCTAGTTTTCTAACCTTATATTTTAAAAGTAATAAAAATGAACTGCAATGTTTATTTACTGTTATTCTTTAGTCTGTGATTGATCAATACTCCTATTCATATACCACAGGCTTCACAGTAATGATTTTTGGATTAAAATTCAACTGCTTTGTTGTAAATTTGTCTTTCTGACTTGAAAATTCAACAATTTGAATGTTTTTTTTTCTTTTTTGGTTTGAAAAAATGCATCTTTTTTTGTAGAAATTTCATCTTTTTTGCTTAAAACTGCAAGTTCCTGGCTAAAAATTAATCTTCTCCGGTTAAAAATTAACTTTTTTGTTGAAAATTCACATTTTCGGGTTAAAAATTTAACTCTTTTGTAGAAAATTCGTGTTTTTGGCTCGAAAATTCAACAGTTTGGTAGAAACTCAACTATTCGGTCGAAAGTTGAACTACTTTGCTAAAAAATTTCTTTTTTTTTGCATATTCGTGATTTTAGTAAAAAAAATTCATTTCTTTGGTTGAAAATTTAACTATTAAGTTGATCATTCGTTTTTTTTAATTAAAAATGTATTTTTTTAACTAAAAATTTAACTGCCCCATTTTTGGTTGAAAATTTATCTTTTTTAGTAGAAAATTCAATTCTTTGGTTAGAAATTCATGTATTTTGTTAAAAATTCGACTGTTTTTATAAAAAATTAATCCTCTTGGTTTAAAAAGTTAACGGTTTGGTTGAAAATTTATGTATTATGTTGAAAATTCGTCTTTTTGATAGAAAATCAATTATTTTTGTTGAAAATACAACTGTTTGGTCGAAAAATAATCTGTTTTGGTTAAGGATTGAAGCATATTACTGAAGGTTCGTTTTTTGTATAAAAATTAATTTTTTAACTGAAAATTTAACTATTCGGTCGAAAATTCAACTTTTTGGTTAGAAATTAACTTTTTTGATGAAAATGCAAATGTTTTGTAGAAAATTCTTCTTTTTGGCTTGTGAAAATTCAACAATTTGGTGGAAAATTCAACTATTGCACTTTGGGTTAAAAATTGATCTTTTTTAGTTTTAAAAAACTATTAATGAAAATTCGTCTTTTTGATTTAAAAATACATTTTTTTCGGTAGAAATTTTATATTTTTTGGTTGAAAATGAGACTGCTTGGTTGAAAGTTGAACTACTTTGTTTATTCATAAGAAATAGTAAGATTTTACCAAAGCCCCTTCCATCCAAATCGTCTTACGTTTTTTTTGTATGACCCTTAAATAAATTGACGAAAAAATATAATTGTTAAGAATTTCGTAATATAGGGGAGCGAGGTCAAATCTTACGGATCCTCACATAGGGGGTGGAGGGTACGTGATTCAAAAATTCAGAAAAAAACTACGTAATTTATGCACAGCCCCATACGATACGTGAAGCTATCAGATTTTCAACTCTCGAGTCTCGACTAAAGAATAAAAAGATGAAGTAGGAAAAAGTGGATTTTGCGATAAATAAATAAAGTCCCTACCCTAAATAAAATTCCCGGGGGTTCTCAAGACACCCTGCCAATTTAAACTTCAGAACTTTAGGAACTTTAAATTAGCCCTCTTTTTGAAAAACTAATTCATCCGTATAAACTTATTTTGGAAGCACAATCTGCTTTAAATTTATAAGGTAAAAAATTGAAAAACAACCTTCGCGTAATTAAATTAGATTTGAAAGTTAAATGAAAGTAACTGTTTCTGGATTTGTGCATAGCACTAAAATTAGATTAATTTAAAAAAAAATTGTGATGCTTACCACACTGCTCTTCCAACAGTTGCTTTGCCAAAACCACTTGAGATTCAGGACATCCATCTTCTGCCAATTGTGACCGCAATCTTCTGAGAGAACCTCTTGGTCCATCTGTAAATAAAAATAAAAATGCATTTAACAATAAAAAGAGGTTTAAATTGAATTTGTCCTTCGATTTTACTATTAGAAATTAGCAGGTTATTATTCAACACCAGTAGGAAATTATTATTGTAAAAAATTATTGAACTAGAAAAACAAGGACTCCAAAAATCAATACTACATTTTCAAAAAGAGAAACAGACGAACCGTAGAACCAAAAATCCATTCAAAAGCAATCCCTCAATTCACAATTTTCGAGCAGTGTATTTTAAACACCGTTTTTGAAATTAAACTCTCAAAACCGTGACCAAGACAGTCTGAACCAATTTTCAAAGGGTTTGAAAGTCAGCAAATGAAGGACAATCGATTTTCTGTAACCTCAAAAGAACACTTAACATTTCAGTTTTCTTAGATATTTAATTTCCAATTGTTTCAAACAGATCTCAGGCACAAATGCTGAGCATTTTTTATCAAGAAACAACTTTCTTCAATCAAATCTCATGTAATCTGTTCTAAAATCAAATTTGCAAGTAAAATTTAGAGCTGTCAAAATGGTGAAATATCTAATTTTTAGGTTAGAATCTTGGGATAAGCGCAGAGTGCTTCGAAATATATGATAGTAAACAAACTCTGACATTTCGTCACGTGGGTGTAAAACACGAACTGTCAAGGATCGATCGGATCATTATTGATAAACACAAAACATCTGGTAATTTTATATTCGACTAAAAGATCAAAATGTATTTTATTACCGTGTAAAGTCCACTGTTTCCTGCCGGATCGACCGGGTACTGGCACGATGCCGGCCATCTGTTCTGGAAAATCAGAAAATTTTCGGAGACGCGCGTTAATATTTTACTTCGAAAAAGAACTTTGCCATTGCCCGCCTACTTTTCACCCACGAAAACAAGTTTTACAGGTCACAGGTAGACATCCAGACTCCACAGGTTTACGCAATTCGCGGCATTGAAATTTCGGCGTGGGTGCGCACCAGGGACGTAGAAAGACAGAAAAAAATCTCATGGGGCGCACAATTTTGCTTTTTTTTGGTTTACTTTTCCAGGGTGGCCGCTAGACCAGGAAAACGGAAAATGGACGGGATATAATGCCATTTAAAATATTTATTTCAATTTTTCAATTATTAAATTATTCAGTTTACAATGCGGTTTTCGTTATCAAGTGTACATTTTCAATTTAACCAATTTTAAAATGCAGTTTTGAAATATCATTCAAGGAGATTAGCAGAGTTGGGATTTTTCTTTAAATATCATCAATTCCCTACTGATAAGAGTACATTGGATGACTATTAATTTTCCAAAACATTATTTGCGCATGGCGACTAGTTAGTTATTACGAGAAAATCTAATTTTTTCAAAACAATTTTGTGAATTGAAATGTTTATTTATTAAATTCTCATCTAAAATTATGTAAATATGACATTTTTAACACTTGTTTTTAATATAAAAATCGCTGTTTTCTCGAATTTTCAAGAGTTGAAATTTCAACAGTCGACATTTTGTATTAAAAACAAGTATAAAAATGTTATATTTACATAATTTCACGCATCAAAATTTAATGAACATTTCAATCGATAACAATTTTTTGTTGAAAAATTCGATTTTTTCGCAAACTGGTTGCCATTGGCAAATTATTATTAATCCAATTGACTCTCAGGTATGGAATTTATTACATTTAGAAAAATGCCAACTCTGATCATCTCGTTGTTAAACCATTCAAAACTGAAAGCGTTTGAAATTGAAAATTTTTGATAAAAATCGTGCAACGTTGACCAAATATAAATATAAATTAATTAACCATTTTGAAAATAAAACTACAGTTCGAGTATTAAAAATTGAACAATAAACGATTTTACAAGACAATTCTGAATTTGTTCAAAATTAAACATTTCAAAGATTTTAACGTTAAAAATTGAACTGTTTTAATTTGAAAGCCTTAGTAGTAAAAGGAATGAAAGCGTCGGCTTGAAACTTTAGAAACTATTTTCAATTTTAAGATAACTTCAGATTCATAATTAAACGCATTTATTAAATTTAAAATCCTATTCAAATATTGTTTCAGTCTAAAATATTCAATTTTTAACCCATTTCAGAATGTTAATTTAAACTTTTAACGTTTCAATTTTAATTGTTCCACTTTTAATTTATAAGTGAAAGTATTGAAGTTTGATGTATAAATAACAACTGAACAATCAATAATTTAAAACGACTTAAAATTAAAAGAATTTAACTTCTAATTTGAAGTATTCATTTTTGAAAAAAAATTGCAATCGTTTAATTTTTAATAGTTCTTCTTTAAATTAGAGCATTGCAAATTATAGCGTAGATTTCTATTTTTTAACCAGAAATCTTTGACCTGTTCGATTTAAACAAATTTAAAATTTTGCAATTTAACGGCATTTAATTTAAAATTGTTTAATTAAAATGTGTTAAAAACTTAAATTTTATATGTGTGAATTATTGAGCATTTGAATTAAAAATTGTTTAGGCTTCAAGTTTAAAAGTTTAAAATTTAAAAGAGTTCCATTTTGATTGTTTCAATTTGAAGTTCAGTTTTGATTAATTCAAATGAAAAAATTGTCAACTATAAGAGTTGGAATTTTTTACATTCAATGTCCATGACAATTTTTTTCCTCGATTAAAACCGCCACGAATCCGCTGATCACGAATCCGTGACCCCTATGACCCCTACACGTCAGGATCAAGGTCATTTGAAGGTCAACTTCGTTAATTCGAGAGATATCATCTTTTTGACCTCAGATCCTGAAAGAGCGGAAAATTTTACGTTCGGATATATTTTTACCCACGGGATCGAGTGACCTCCAGAGGTCACATGAAGGTAATGATCCTTACAAAATACGTTTTTGGGTGCCCTGGTCACGAATCCGTGGCCCCTATGACCCCTACACGTCAGGATCAAGGTCATTGGAAGGTCAGCTTCGTTAATTCGAGAGATATCATATTTTTGACCTCAAAATCGTTATAAAAAGACCGAAGAGTTCAATTTGAATACCTTATAACCTCAAAATTTCATACACCAGCAGGAAAAAAGTAAATCTAAATATCCCATAACCTAAAAACCTAAAACACAACATTATTTGAGGTATTTAGATTTTTTGCCTGCCTTGCCGTGTATATATTTTGAATCCCTCATATACAATAGCGGTTGCATAGGTAATTTCCTCTGTATATGGCTGCCATGACGAGATACAGACTATGGAATTTAGAATTATTGATTTGACCTTCATATGACCTATAGAGGTCACTGGAACCCGTAGGGAAAAATATATCCGAACGTAAAACTGCCCGCTCTTTCAGAATCTGAGGTCAAAAAGATTATATCTCTCGAATAAGGGAAGCTGACCTTCAAATGACCTTAATGCTGACGTGTAGGGGTCATAGGGGTTACGGATTCGTGATCAGCGCACCCGCAAACGTATTTTGTAGGGGCCATTACCTCGATATTAGCAAACCATGACAAGATACTGGGTTCAGATGCTCTAAATAATGATTTTGACATTCATATGACCTCTAGAGGTCACTGGACCCGTGGATAAAAATATTTCCGAACGTAGAATTTCCTACTCGTTCAGAATATGAGGTCAAAAACATGATATCTCTCGAATTAACGAAGTTGACCTTCAAATTACCTTGATCCTGACGTGTAGGGGTCATAGGGGTCACTGATTCGTGATCAGCACATCCGAAAACGTATTTCGTAAGGATCATTACCTTAATATCAGCAAACCATGACAAGCTACTAGGCTCAGAAATTCTGAAGAATGCTTTTGACCTTCATGTGACCTCTAGAGGTCACTCGATCCCGTGGGTAAAAATATATCCGAACGTAAAAGTTTCCGCTTTTTCAGAATCTGAGGTCAAAAAGATGACGGATTCGTGATCAGCGCACCTGAAAACGTATATTCCACTTGGTTCCACTCCCGAAAATATTTTGTAATAGTCCTGCGTTATTTTCGAACAATTTCCACTGATGTTGAGGCAAGTCCTTTCATGGTTAATTAAAAAAATATATGGGTAGTTATAACAATTCTCTAACTGGAAATATTAAATATAACATGTTTAGAGAATAAAAAAAAATTTCATTATTTGATTAAAATCGTCGCGTGGCTCGAATTTTTTCCTATATTTATCACTGTGCGCCACCCTGAAATTTCCACAAAAGTCGATCAGAATTCCAATTTTTTAATTATTGATTATAGTGTGCAAGAAAGATATATTTTTTGGATGCAGGGAAAATCCGGGTCAAATTTGCAAAATTATTTACAGGCCATTCAAGTTTTAAAATTCAATAAATATTTAAAATTTAACCATTTTCAATTCAAACGTTAAATTTGGTATCATATTCAATTTTAAATGCTCAATACACACTGTAATTTAACATTAAAATCCTAAACATTTTACAGAATTCCAAATACATTTTTCTATTAAGATTAACGCAGGTAATTTTTTCTGAATGATAATTATATGTCTGAAAATTTTCCTATTTTTACTTACCTGATAATAATTTGTCATTATAGAAAATAAAAATAAAAAGTAACTGGATGAATCATATTTATAGGTGCAAGTTTATTTCTATTTTCATAAAATAATATTTCAGCAAAGAATTAAAAAATATATTAACATCAAATAAAAAGTTGATTAAAAAAAACTCCCATCAATAAATTAAAATATATTTTTTTAACATTTGAAATAAAAAGGAACAAAAGTAATACCAAATAAAATTAAAAGATAAGGGATATGGAATTTTAAAAGAAATTCTTGACAACGTTTCACAAAACAAGAATAGGACGAAATTTATATTTCATTTTATTGTCCTTAAAAATGATATAATTTTCGTTGGATATATATTTTCCTGATATATTAGATAGACAGTTTCTAATATAAATTTATGCTATCAAATCATTAAGATTTTTATTTGCGAATTATAAAAGAGTAACAACCAGCACAAATATTGTCATTTTTCCTTCTGAATTTCTACTTATGGATAATTAAATAATAATACCTTATTAAATTATTACAAACAATATTACATATTACCACAAGTATAATGCGATCCTTGAATCGTATCTTGAAGATTTTCCTTCGGAGCCAGTTTTAGTGATTTTGCACGTATCTTTGCAACTTCGCCCATCGAAATTTTCGGCAACTTTAGCAAAACCACGTCTTAGCTGGCTCCTCGTGTAGTCAGAAATCTGCTCGAATTCCAGCACTAGATAAAAATGAAATGAAATATAAATTAATTTAAAAATACCAGATAGCTGAAATAATGAACTGTTTTAAGTTCGTTGAGTAAAAGGCAATAAATACAACAGAAAAATACTCAGGATTGAAAGTTTTGGAAACTTTAAAACTTAAACAAGATATTTGGGAAGAATTCTAATCACAATTTTTATTACATTTTTAAAGTATTTTTTAAAACGTATAATGAAAAATATTGTTTCTGAAAATATTTAGATATTGTAAGCCTTTTCCGATTTTTTGATGTTTTATTAAAAAATCGCCAACACGTTTTGACTCGGATTCGAGTCCTTTTCAAGGCGAAATTCTGCATAGGATACATATATAAAAACTTAAAAATTAAATAATAAATAGAGATAATATAATAGTACTATATACATTTTTCTAACATTATTAACGCAATGCGAAAGTTATAAACAATTTCGTCGTAGAGCGTTCATCGTCGCTATAAAGATTTGTAGTAAAAAATTTCGTTTTGATAGGTTACAACATAATATAATTGTTATTGTTGATGACATTATTAAAAGTTACGCAGCGACAGATTTTTTTCTAAATTTCGCCTTCATTTCCGTTCCAAAATTAGTTACAATTAACTTTAATACATCCTTAATCCCATAAAAACTTTTTTTGGGCGCAAGAATAAAGCTTTTTAGCAGAGAAAACTTTACATATACTTATTATTTGATCTTTTAGAAAAAAAATCACATAAATTTATCAAAAAACCACAAATATTGAGTTATTTTAAAGATGATCTAACGATTTCTGTTCATATTCGGTAAAAATACTCAGGAGGCATCCCAAAAACATTATTTCTAGGGTTCAAACTTAAGCCTACTCTTTTAAGTTTAACTTGGTTCAGAGCAGGCGTGGAGAATAAGAATTGGGCGGGAATTAATCTTTGTGAAGATTTCAGTCTATCCTTAAATTAAAGCAAAATAAAATCGAAACTAATTTTTGCAATATAAAAAAAACTCTAACATAGAAAAAATAGAAAAAACTTACAAATTGTTGGGTCCCATGTACGGAGGCGGATTTGGACGAATGTAAGGATTGGTCCGTTCGGTGGAGATTCTGAAAAGAGAGAAATGCACCTGAGGAGGTGAAGGCTCGTGGAAAAGAGACCTGGGGAACGCGAGCTCGTCGATGCTTTAAATTCTTTTTGTTCTTTTTCTGAGAAGCTGGGGGGCTCGAGAGGCTTCACATACAATTCCCAATGCCTTAGATGCTGAGAAAGAACCCACGAAGGAAAGGGTTTTTAGCGGGAGTATACCTAGCATAATTTACCGGCGCCTCCCGCTGGCGATGCCGATGCCTCTTATTTTTTTAAGAGGGCAATGAAAAAATTAGTATCCCTGTGTTGCCCTGCGATGCCCCCGAGGAGCGGACCACTGCGATATTCCTCGTACACACTCGAAGTATTCCATATATTCCGCGTCAATATTCCTATTCCCAGATATGAATAATCATCTTAATCATGTTATTGATTTCTGTCAAAACGAAATGGTTCAGTATCCCAATGATTCCTATATATTTCTATACGTTTTTTGATAAAAATTCAATCCAATACTATATAAAATATGCTACCCCAAACTTCTAACTATTTGCATGATATGCTTTTTTGATAGAAATCCATTCCAATCCTATGAAATATGACATCCCACATTCCTATCCACTTTAAAATGCAAGCTCAATACGTCCTACCAAATTCTATTCGTCGGGAAATCTTATACTTTTCTATCATCATTTTCTCATTGATACTGTATATCTTAACCGCACGAGATTTGTATCAAGTCTTATTTTCCAGAATCTTGAAAGTTTTTATGTAACTATCCATCGAGAAAGCTTACATACTTTTCAATCAAGATTTTCCCATTGAAACTCTACTAAATCGTCTGTCTTGAAATTTAAAAATATCTATCAAATTCTATTAATTGAAAAATCTTATACATTTTCAATCAACAGTTTTTTACTGAAACTCTATAACAAATCTTAACTGCACCATACATGTATGAAATTCTATTTTCCAGAACCTGGAAAATTTCTATCGAATTCTACTCGTTGAGAAATGTTATACTTTTCTACCAAGATATTGTCATTATAAATCTCTATCAAATTTCATGCAGTGAGAAAATTTTGATAGGAAAGAATAAGATTTCTCGACGGATACAATTCGATAGAAATATCCAAGTTTCTGATACGTGGGATTTGATAAAAGTCTGGAGGGGATAAGATTTGATAGAATTTCAATCAGAAGCTGTTGATAGAAAAGTATAAGATTTCTCGACGAATAGAGTTGGATAAAAATTTCCAAGGTTCCAGAACATAGTATTTGATACAAGTCATGTGCCTATCAGATTTGATAGAATTTTAATGAGAAACTAATGATATAAAAATATAAGATTTCTCGATGGACAGAATTTGGTAGAAATTTCCGAAACTTTGTAAAATAGGATTTGATAAAAGTTTTGCAAGGATGAGATTTGATAGAGTTTCAATAAAAAACTGTTGATAGAAAAGTATACGATTTTTGAACAGATATAATTTGATAGAAATATACAAGATTGTGCATGATAGAGGTGGACCTACTATATCTCAGGCACTAATCGCCACATACCTTCGTGGGTCCTTTTCCTAATAACTAACAGTGGCGTATTTGTTTAAAAATCAAAAATTGTAATTTAAATTAAATCAGAATCTGAAAAGGGGTGCAACAATATTTTAGTGTTATCAATTTATATTTTAAATTTTATATTTTAAGTTCTTCCTATTGTTTTTTTTCTTTTTTTAAATTTGAATCCCTTTAAATTGAAAAGTTGTTTAGTTTTTATATTCAACCTAATAGTTTAAATTTAAACGTAATATAGTAAATTGGCTTAGAATGATTCTGAGATGATTTCTTGTTATAAATGTCAGTTCGCATACCTGGGACTACGAGATAAAGAATCACTCGGACTTGAGGGTTGTGCTGAAAGCGACCTTAAAGTTCCTCTGCTGGATGTAGCATACTGGACCATTTGAACTCCATTGTTATTTGAAATACCTTCCACTGGAGTTGGTTCCTTCTTTTCTCTGAAACAAATTCAAAACCTTACAACTGGTTCGAAATTCCAAAAAGGAAAATATCAAAGAGAACCTGAAATTTGGTTTTAATCATTCAAAATGAAATCTCTAAGTAATAACTTCAGTTCAAAAAATTTATTGATCGAAAAAATTGAAAAGATACTTGAATAAGCCGAAAAAAATTGACAAGAAAAAAAGGCGTAACACGCTTAGCTTCTTTAATAACTTGTACGTACCATTTTTTTAAATCCATGCAGATCACGTAAGAACAAAAAAGTTGTGAAACACAAATAATAAACTGGGAGAAACTCTTGAAAACTCGTGCGGTAAAATTATTCTGTAATATAATAAAAATTAAAATATCATGCAACATTAATTTCAAATCTATATTCATGCGAAAATCCGAATTATTTGCAAAAACTACAAAGTTATAAAACAAGGCTTGTTATTAACTTTTTATTTGAATTGCGCTTTCCACTCATTTTATGATTCTAATAATGAACCGTGATATGTTATTCTTTTAAATATGCAAAGATGCTGCAACGTCAATAAGAGATTTACCTCGCGACCTCCTTTCGTTCAAGGAAAATGTTAAAGAGTTCATGGAAATATTGATCTGATTCCGGATCGGCCCTATACAAAAATGGAACAACGTCATTTTAAAAAAGTGAAACAAAAAAGGGGTAATCATGTATTATGCTAAAAATGTTAAAAATAAAAAAACAGTGTTTCGATATAAGTTGTTCTCATTTCTTAGTGAGTAGCGACAAAATAATACCATAAGGGTAATAATTGACTCACTTTGTTTAATCGCCTCATTCACGCGTCAAACGGCCGTAAATAGATCGTTGCCCCTGCCCTCAAGTTGATTTCTATCAAGTCTTAAATGGTCTTACATATGTGTCGTTAAAGACAATTTTTTAGTGCCTGATGTCACTAACGATATGCCAGCTACGTGCGTACTACGTTCGAAATCGTCGTTAAAAATGTGTGTATACGTGCTGCACAATGCATACATTATGATAAACGCGAATCGCGATAAGGATATTATTAGTCGCGTGCATAGATCGTTTCTATTTCTAAGACTACATATCTATAGGGTATATATCCTTGAAAGGTGCTAGTTGAGATCCATCCACGATCGTCAATCAAATTATTATTATTCAGGATCATAATAACTTTACGATACTTCAAATACCTCTATGACTTCACAACGTGACCTGGTTTTAAAAAAGGAGTCAAGGTAATTTTTTAACGGAATGCAAACATTCTATAATTTAAAAATCTATTATGGGATTATTTGACAATGCGACAGGATTTCAATACAAATTAAACAAAAGCGGTAAAGGAATATTATCGGAAGTTTACAAATTCGAGCTTCTATACCATACGTACATACGTACATATAGGCGATTTTGAAATACATTTCAATTTTGGTTTCTAAAATTCGAATTAATTTAAGTTCTAAAAAATGTAATAATTTTGATGTTAGTTCTCACTTTTCATATATATTTGGGAAGTTTAACGAGTCGAAATGGCTCAGAAAAAGTTGTAAAAATGTGAAAAAATTGTCTTTGTATATTCTAAAAAAGAATGTAGACCATTTTCTCCAACAAACATTTCTTGAACGTTTTTTTAATTTAAGGGTCCCGGGGCATAAAGGCGTAATTGCCAAATTTGAGAAATGCGTTTTATTAGTCTCAACTAAATGTGTTGACCTTACTCATGTATCTGTAGAAGATTACTGTCCAATCCAACTTAAAAGTGGATCAAAATCCAAGTTTGATTTTTTTCAAGTGATTACTTCTTCTTACTTGCTCTTTTCACAATTCGATGAATCTAAGTAATACTTCAAAAATACTTTCTTGTTTTTTTTGTAATTAAAAAATAAAAAAGTTATGCAACTCTTTGCGAGTCAATATTTTCGTTTTTCTGGACGCGTCGTACCTTTGACGAGTTTTTCTCAGAGGTGGTTGCTTTTTTTAGGATGTTTCTTTCATGCTTGGATAGAGATAAGTAATAGCGTGAAAGTAATTTCTCGTTTAAAAAAAAAGATCAAATGCGATAAGATGAAACAGTTTTTTATGTCTCCTGTAAAATTCGAGTTTTTGCACTTACGCCTTTATGCCCCGAGACCCTTCAATTTTTGTGTGGAAACAAATGATTATTATCAGTAAATAAACTACCAAGATACACGTACTTATCAACTTGTTCTATCCTCTCATCGTCTAATACACTGTGGTGTACTGTTTGTTCACCCTTTCCTTTAAGTATACCATAATTTTTGTTCTATTCACGTTAATTTTAAGACCGATGCTCTTGATGCTAGTATTCAGTCTCCTCAACATTATCTGCAAGCGTTCAATTGACTCTACCACAACAACCTTATTGTCTGCAAACGCTAACCCACGCACCTTCACTGTCCCGAGATACACACCTTCTTCGTCTAAGCGGGCCATTCTTAGACACTTGTTTATGAATATAATAAATAGTCAAGATCAGCAACACATCATCTTAGTACTAGACTCATGTCTTATCATTAAATGGTGATTTCAATTTTACAGAATGTTTTTTCACTGTTCTGAAAAATTCGGATTTTGTTGATTATTTAGTTCTGTACTGCCACCCTTCATATATGAAACTGTAGCGAGGAATACGTTAAAAAGCTGAAAATTGACTTCTATATTAGAAAAAATGTATGCCTAACTGTTATTTTTTAAACTTTAACATGTATGGACTAAGAAAGTAGACAACCTTATGGCCCTTTAAAAGGTTAAAAATGATCTAGGAACATCGAAAAAACTTTCAGGAACACAAAATTGAAATCTATTTGAAAGTCGCCCATATATTTGTCAATAAGGACATACACAAACGTATTTCTTTCGTTTATTTATTTATCATAATTATCAATCAAAAATGTACATTGTGTGACGTCATAGGTATCTACGTACGAAATAGGCAATTAGAACATGTGTACATCAAAGATTTCAGAGTGAATTGAAAATAATTCAAGTGAATCCAAGTAAATTTATTGATTTATTTATTTTTTTAAATTATTACTTAATAATCTTATGCTCTACCATTTTTAATAATGTCATATGTGTTCCGTCCATGATCATGATACCAAAGAAATCATTTGAATAAGGAATATAAATGCTTATATTATATTGTTATGAAAACAACTTAAAACATATACACATTATTTATCAGGCAAGCTTTATTTTTTACTGAACTTTTTTTTCAATGTCAATGAAAGACAAATCGTTTTGTTAGTGGAAAGATTCTTAACAACCTCCTCATGTCGAATTTGAAAAAAATGAGTTTGAATGGCCGGAATTTATACCAAATAATTGATCTTCAAACATTTTATATATCATGTGATATCAACCTTTTTCTCGCTCTTTGCTTTTTTAGAAGTGCATGCAATTAAAAATGTTACGTAAACGAGTCAAAAATACAACCCCTCCCCCAAATAGCAGACGGTAACGAAACATGAACTCCCCCCCCCCTTTTCAATGTTACGTAATATGTGAATGCTCCCTTCACTGAAAAATGGTTAGTTGGGCCAACTATTCAGTTATGTAAGATATGGTATCTACTGCTATTGTATTAGTTGGACCAACCATTTCCTTAGTTGCTGGTACTAATTGAATAGTCACTGCAACTAATGAAATTGTTGTGCCAACTAATCAAATGGTAGTATCATATCCTACTAACTAAATAGTGGGCCCAACTAACCATTTTGTTCAGTGTTACGCGTATATAATTGAACCGAATTAAAATGATCCCCCCAAATCATAATATTAAGCAGGCCTCACAAATCGTTTTAAAAGTCCAAAAATAAAAGAGAACCGGTTATTGAATAAATGAATAAATTAAAAACTAAACAATGTGTCAGTGGTCATCATATGCGTGATCATGGTTCGAAAGCAAAGTAAATAATTGGCGCTCGTCGATCTCTTTGATCGTAACGATGAGCTCGCACCTCGCGGATTCAAAGAGAAATGCGTGTCTATCTCGCGCACGAGCGATAATAATGATAATAATGTTATGCAGATGTGCGTATATAGCGCACACAGTAACATATTATTCACACATTATTATGCAGTGTCGAAGAGAAGTTACGTACATACATATATGTACGTGAAGAGACAGACGTGTCCCCGGGTAAGTGACCGCTGCGAGAGATCACCGTTCTTTACGATCATAAGCAACGGTTTACCGATCACCAGATTGCCATTCGCGTGACGTGAATGATCGGTGACGTAATCAACTTATATATTAATGATCCGCCGTGTCACGGTCGATGTCCAATCTCAAGAGGCTCAAAACGATATTGTTCTTTTATTCATTATTCGATCGGATAGATGTTGATAAAAGTCTACAGGCGGAACAGTAAATCGTAGGCGAGGGGTTAGCCACGGTCTAAAATTAAACCAGTTACAATTTTTACTAGTTTCATTCTGTGACTCATTTCTAGACAGTGGCTTTAACTGATCATTCAAGGATTTCGGGGTGTCTAGCTGACCGAGAAATCGGGGAAAATCGACAATTTTATTTAGTATTGGGAATTTTTCTCTTCTATCGCAAAATGTAATTTTTTCAACTTTATCTTCTCTTTATTATTCAGTCGAAAAAAAAGAGAAAGGAAACTCTAATTACTTCACGTATCTATTCCGTTCTATTCACGTATTCTATTCCGTCCATAAAAAGCCTCAAATGATTATATTTATCCCATGAACGGGAAATTTTTCATTGATGATTATAATAAACAAAAAAATATGTTTGTGAATGTCCTTATTAATAAATATATACGTATGCATATGCATAAGCCGCATTTGTATACTTTTGACAATATTTCTTTACCTCTTATTTCATTTGAATTGAAATCCTTTTGTTCTCATTTTTGTAATCTCATACAAAACGTTAAATTTGATTTATATATTGCATTTCCCCAAAACTATATGTATACAAAACCTTATGTCAGTAGTCAATATTTATAAATTAATAGTGAATATATCAGAGAACGTTTTATAAATTATCCGTTAACAAAACATTCTCATTGTTGCGTCTTTTATTGACCAACAGTCATTACAAAAGCTATCATCTTCTGACGTAATTTACAACTCGAAAAGTTGACCTAGGATACATAAGTCCGCTTGTGACGTTGAAGATAAACAAATTGCCGTTAATTTTCGCACTTGGTTTGCCCTCGGGTTGCCAATTGTCCATCGTTTTGCCTTGAAAATTTCGACTTATGAGTGGAACTTGCCAAAGATTTTTTTTTACTATCGCTTTTGTCCTTTACCTAGTTATGCAAGTCTTAGACTCAACCGGTTCGGAACAGACGAAAAATGTTTTAATTAAACGAAGTTTGTCATATAGCTGCTGGTCGCAGAAATGATAAAAGGGACTGCACGTGGGTGTCTCTAATGACTGTTATAATGACGTCTAGAACTCAGTCAAACAATCTCTGGTCTTCTTGATAAAGTCGTGGCTGATTTCTTCTATATTTGTTAACTATCGTGTTTCGTGTACCATCAAGTAATCATCAAGGAAATGATAAACGATAAATTATTAGAGTGTTTTCAACGGATGTTTTTTACTTTGGAATAATCTCGGGAAAAATCGTTAGGATATATGATTTACTTTCATTTTACTACTCGTTCAAAAAAAAAAAGGTTTCCCTATATTTTTTCGCATTATCATCTTTTGCAATTAGAGAAAAACGAACTTACATCTTCTCGTGGTGAAGGCAAAGGGCTGTGCTCAGAAGTCCTAATAAAATAAGAAGCAAAACAGCGGGTATGAAAATTGTCGTTACAATTTCTTTTGCGTAGCTTCTAATTGGAACTCCAGATTTTTTTGGCTGGGTCCATCGCCATTCTGAATGTTCTGCAAGACCAGAAGGCTGTCTTCCAATTACATTCATACTAGGTCCTCTTCTTGCGCTTTCCTGATGTAAACTATGGCTCTCCTCGATCTAAAATTAATAAGATAAATTTATTCAATTAAATACAGGGCTCAATATTTCCCCTATTCCCCTGCGTTTCCCCTTTTTGAAATTCTCCTTTTTCCCCATTTTCGAATACTTGCCCTTATTCCCCTTTTCTCTTTAAATATACGATATTTGAAGAACCATTGTTTACATCTACAAAATTATTCTATTCAAAACTAGAATAAGAATACGCTACCATAGTTTAGTGAAGTTTAATTTTTGTTTAACTTGCTGAATTATCTATTATAATTAATTCAACTTTCTTATATTTTAATTGAAATGTTGTTAATTAGTTTTGATAAAAAAGTTTAATTTTTGGTTAAAACTTTAGTATGTACAACAAGACATATACTGTAAGAACTATTTCGGGGATTTTCCAAAAGTTTTCGGGAAGCTAATTACCCTAAAATTTCGTAGGCAAATTTTCGAAAATAATTTGGGAATTTACTTAAAAGTTACGCAATTTTTCTTAAAAACTGTAGGGGAAATTCCGTAAAAGTTCGGGAATTTAAATAAAGTTAGGAATTTTTTCCTAACAAACTGTAGGTAAAATTTGACGTTTGACCCGTGGAAATAATAAGAAATTCCGAATTATTCTCGATTTTTTCGGGTATAATTCCGACTCATTCAGAATTTTTTTCAGAAAATTAGGAAAAATGACCTATTTTCTCGGAAAAAGTATTTTCCCTAACAAAATTTGGGAATATTCCATGCCGAAGGATAGGAAAAATTCCCAACATTTTTTGCAGTATATAGCTCTTTTATAGGTGCATCTGTGAAAATAATAAAATGCGTCTATATTGATGCATTTAAATAAATTATTTGTGAATAAATAAAGTACAAGTTTCAAGTGCTAAAAACTCGAAGCTGAAACATTTTAAAACATGTTGAAATTATGAAAAAAGGAGCCCGCAGTTGTTATCCAATATAAGATTGAAATAGTTAACAAATATATAATAATTTTAAAAAGAAGTATTAGCAGTTGAACTCTTTTCCATCCAATTAAAAAAAAATCTTTGATGACAGAAATCATTAAAAAATGATTTAACATTATTTAAAAATATAAAATTTCTTATAAAAAAATGATTTCTTCTTTTCTGCGTGTAAAAATAAATGTTTAATCTTTCCCCTACTTTCCTCATTTTCCTGAAAAATTACTCAATTTCTCCTTTTTGTGCTATTTTTGCGCTGTGAACCCTGTCAATATCTAAAGTATTATAAATCTTTTGTTAAATTTTTTTATTTCCAATATTATAAATTTAGTAATATAGGTAATATCAGAGAGAAAAATTATAACTTTTGAAGTTAAAGTTTTAAAATTTAAACGTCGAAGTAGATTTGTATTTATTGATCATTTTTATTTAATAATATTTTACTGATTTCTATGATAACTAGTTTTATTTCCAAATTTTAACATGTTTTACCAAATATACTCCTAATTCAAAAAATATATACTTACCAATCTAAAGGAACACCAGTCCAGAACAAAGTCTGCACTTCTAAAATGAGTTTCAACACTCGTCCTTTTATAGTCCCTTGGACAAGAGGATTTTTTTCGAAGTGGCTTCACCTCATTTTCTACACGTTGTAGATCATTCGAAAATGGCATAGAGCTTCCAAGTCTCAAAACAACTCTGAAACAAAAAGAAAAATATTTAAAAAATATTTATGACCATTATTTCTCACGTGTATCCACTCAAAAGATCGAAGTTGTCCGATCTAAGTGAAACTTTTACAAAGTGTTGTGATATTGGGTAGTATTATGTAGTTCATGGGGGGAAAACGTTGACATTTGGATAAATATTTACTGAGGGAAAGGGGGTGAAAATTTGGGATTTTTCGTGGATATCATCTATTTCGGTGATTTTGAACTCTTCTAATATCGATTTAAAAATTTTCGTTCAGTACAATTTCTATAGATTTTGTCATGTTCTTTCCACTGATTAGAAGAATTTTTTGAAAAACTACATATTTGGTCTTCAAAAATGAAGGCAAGAACGAATTTGGCTTTTTCGGAAAAGAAGAATATTTTTTTCTTAATTTTTTGGTCTCAAAAGAAAGCTTAGGCGATGAGTAGTTTCTAATAGCGATACAAAAATGTTGTTCACTATATTTTCGTTAGACTTTTTCACGCCTTTTCCACTGATCATAAGTATTGTTTGAAAAAATAAATATTTGACCTTCACAAATGAAAGTCGAAAATAAATTTTACTTTTTAATAACAAGGTACTTAAAAAGAAAAACTCAAGCAATCTTTCCAGCCTAAAAAGAGTGAAATGATTACGACCAATAACAAGGATGTGAAAACCCTTACTATTTTAGTCAAAAACATTTTTATTATGGCTATTAAGATAGTTAAAAATCGCTAAAGCTGATGATGTATTGTCAAAAACCAGTCATCGCGTATTTTCATAAATAAAATTAAAAATCCCACTCTTCAACCTCAAAGCTCTTAAAATGAAAAACATAAGCTTTCTTTTGAGATAAAAAATTGAAGAAGGAAAATATGATTTTCTTCCAAAAAAGTTAAATATGTTTCTGACCTTTCACTTTTTAAGGTCAAACATTTATTTCTTCAGAGAATGCTTATGAGCAATGGAGAAGGGCATGAAAAAGCCTATCAAAACTGTAATGGCCGAAATTTGTTAAATCGCCATTGGAAAAGTTAAAAATCGCCGAAATAGCCGATATTCACGAAAATTGTCCAAATTTTACTTACATCGGGCAACTTTGATTTTCTGAGAAGGTACACTTAAGAAATAATACTTCATATTACATAATTACAACAGAAGTAAAAATGTTTTTTCTAAAAATTCCAGGACTTAAAAATGGTATTTATAAAGTTTCCACTGAAGACATACATTTTTCATGATTTTGTTTTGTATATATTGGTAGAAAGTCGATTGAGTCAATAACATTTTTTTTCACAGTGTCTTCAATAAATAAATTCACTTATATAAAATTAAACAAACGTAGCTTTTTCTAAAAGATAATAACCACTTCTGTCCTCACTTTGTCCCAACGTGGAATCAGAAAATTTCTCAATGAAAACTGATTATTATTCTACCGATCCCCTCGCAAATCCTTTTATGAATTTCTGAGAGAATTTCCAATAACTTAGCATTAATTTCCGAGCAAACGCGGTATCAAATTCTAGGAGATCGAGTGCCCGTCGATGACGTGCAACTGTGAGAATGGACACCCAGATTTGCTTCGCTGAAATCGAAGAACATTCTTTTGCTGGAATTCACTTGTCAGGTTATTCATAAATTCCCTTCGTAAAAATTTCACTGGAATCTAAGTTTGCACGAAAGCCAAATCATTATTCCTCAATCCTCAGACACGTGCGTCATCATTTCCAAGGATCCCACGGTTTCATTTAAAGTGAATGACTCCAAAAAGTTAATCTACTTTTTACCAAAAGTTCATACAAGTAAATTGTTCAAAAAAACCAATCCTAATCAAATAAAATAATCAACAAAAAAACGATTAATTCATTCATATTGCTTTCTTGGCTATTTAAGAATATTTTACTCATTTATAAACAAATGTTGCGGTTAATTCAATCAAAATACTCTGAAAATCTACAATTCTACGTACTTGATTAGATTAAATTAACCAAAATATTCTCGAATCAACCAAACCTTTAATTGAATTTTTAAATATTTTTGTTAAAAATGCAGTCCCTTGTATCAAAAAGTCAAAATTTTTTATAATTATGCGGAAATTAATTTTTAAGAACAACGATAACCATGCACGGCTAGCCTCGATTAAGTTCAAAATCCAAAAGTGCTTGCACATCCAGTTTCTCTCTTGTACATGTTTCGGGGACGCCCCTGGTTATTTTAAGCCAAGAAATAAAAACATCGCACTACGCGCTTTTTAGAAAGCTGATTTTTGAATTTTCGATTTTTGAAGTTTGAACGTGCCTGGGGTGCGCAACTGTCTGATCTCGCGCTTCCCGCTCGGATATTTATTCTTTGCACTCGATTTTTGACACACATTTTTAAATGTATACCTATTTTCTGAGCTACCTTACATAAAAAGCTGCAATCCTTTCTTTCAGACCTTCTTCCCTATCTTGCGCTGTTATACTAAAAATAGGATTTTTTCATACAATTTTTTATGGATAAACCAAAAACTTCTAACACGTCTTCTTTTAGACTTTATACGTATCTCTCGTCTTTTGGCGTAATATTTGAATTTTCGATGTTTGCATATCAATTTCGATAAATAAATTAAGAACGACGCGTTCTATCGAAAAATGGTTTAAAAAAATTTTGTAGAAATTTTTAAAAGCTGAAATACCTCTAAAAACTTTTCCCCATATTTCGCGTAATTTGGCTCAAAATCTGAATTTTCGATTTTTCTCATAGTATCTCCGATAAATAAAACCAAAATGACAATTCCTGCTTGAGAATTTTTCCCATATTTTGCGTCGCTTGGTTCGAAATTTGAATTTTTGATTTTTTTCATAGTATAGTCGATATATAGTATAGGCGATACCACGCTGGAAACACCAGTTCTCGTAAGATCACTGAAGTTAAGCATTGTTGGGCGCGTTTAGTACTTGGATGGGTAACCGTTCAGGAATACCTGCGTGCTGTTGGCCCGTCGTGGGTGTGGTGGGCCCACATTGGTAGTAAATATCCACCTAGAAACACTACCCGAATCGGGTAGTGAGGCAATGAACTTTCGAGTTCGAACTGCTAATCAATGTATGTATGTATAGTCGATATTGGATTTAGTGATCCTGGATTTAGGGTTTTCGAGAATTGACGCCGCGCCGCGGGTATGGGTGAGAGGAGCTGCGGGGGGATGTGCGGTGTTTACTCAGGCGTGACAAAACAGGAGCGTTGCGGTAAGGCGCTGTACCCTAGCACCAGCAGTGGGTCTCCGATGCCATAAGCCAGGCCTGCCCAGATAGGGGAAATCGACTCAATCGCCACATGTTCGAGTTTCACCATCACTTTCCTCTGCTCAGGTCCAGAGGCTTCGGGTGGTGGTCGCTCTCGTGAAGTTGAATGAGTAGAGGTCGGTGGTGGTGTTAAATCCCATCTGGCAAATAAGCAATTTCGACGAAATTTCCCCTATCTGGGCAGGCCTGCCATAAGCCAACTGAAGCCGATGGGACCCATCGGATTATTTCGTGCGATCGAGTGCGCCTGTCATTGACCTTGACAACAGCGCCATCTGACACGCGAATATATATCTCGAAGTAGTATCTCGAAGTTATTGGAACAATATTAATGAAAAAGAGCAGTGCATATCAATTCATTTTTAACAAAAATGTTATACTACGGTTTAAAATTAATTATTTACTATAAGATTTCTTTTTATTATTTAATTGAAATTCAAATTCGTATTCGACAAAGAAAACAAAGAAGAAGAAGTATTGGATAGACAGAGAGAGAAAGAGAGAGAGAGAGAGAGTATGATTGTTTCGAAATGAAAAGTATGACCTGTCATTGGAACACAATCGGATCGTCTCTGTCTATCTCAGGCCTGTCCAAGTAGGGGAAAACTGCTATTTTGCCAGATGGGAATTTAACAACACAACCAACCTCTACTCATTCAACTTTAAGAGAGCGGCCCCCCCCCCCCCCAAGCCTCTGGACCTGAGAAGAGGGAAGTGGCAGTGGAACTCGAACATGTGGCGAATGAGCAGTTTTCCCCTACTTGGACAGGCCTGGTCTATCTCACATGGTAGAAAGAGAGGTCCAATCGACTTTAAGCATCGGAGTCCGACTGTAGTGTTTTGTAATCTCAAACAGTCAAGTGTTGACGTGAGAATTGTGAAAACTGTTTTTCGTGGACAGTTAATCTAATATTAATAAAAGTAAGTGATTTTCTGTTAAATAACTTTTTCGTATGTCTGGTTATGAAACTGCGTCATGCATTATACGCTATACGCAAAAGTGCATGCTTCCCACTTTGAAGTGTTTTGCGAGGTCTTTTGTTGCAAAAAAGTGATGTGCTTTTGGTTGCTGCTGCCTTCAAATGGTTTAATCAAGCAAGCGACAGAGTATCTTGACCGATTATTCAAGAAAGATTTTTAACGAGATGCTCATCGGCCCGCAAACATTTTAAGTACGTAAGCAGGAAACACAATTATTTTAACGTGTAACGGCAAACTTTCTTCCTCATTTCCGTTAAATATTTAGTTTTTCCTTGTGTCCGTATTAGAAAAACAGTTTTCAAAATATTTTTGCAGTAAAATCTACTGAAAACGGTTCATACGCCCCTGACTGTTTACGTTCGGAATCCCTGGATTTATGATCACCGTCCAGGGCCGGCGGAAGCCCTATGTACGGTGGGTAGTACTACCCACCTGAAATTTCTAAAAGTGGGTAATTGCCCACTTGAAAATTCGAACAAAACAAATACAATAATAACAAAGATGTACTCTCATACATCCGTTTGTTACTTGATGCTACCGGCTATTTATGTGTTTAAAAAAAGGCCGTGTCAAGGTTCATCGAAATTCGGTGAGTGTTACATCAAATATTTTCGGTGAGCCTAGACACTTCGTTTCAACAATGTGCATATTTAAGGTTATTTATAGGGATACCAGACGTCCTGGTTTTCCGGGACATGTCCTGTTTTAGCCTTATCTGTCCTGGTGTCCTGTTCTTTTCTTTGAAACACGCAAACTGTGCTGCTTTTAAGGAAACCAATGTTTTTGGCAGCAAATATTTTGTTTTTCTACAATCGCAGTTGTATGACTCGATTAAGTATTATATAAGGGTGTCCAAAAAGTCCCGGGACGGCTAAATATTTCCTCAGGTAAGATATTTTTCAGGGCGGTCAAGGTCATTCTTGAAGGAACTTTCAACAAGGAATTCAATGGTGACCTCTATTTTGATCTTGACCATGACCTTCACGGTCATTTCAAGGTCAAATTGATTTTTTT
>CAKNYM010048141.1:2021-27467 GCA_932195095.1 Andricus curvator | reverse complement strand
ATATATATACCGAAGGGCCTATGACAAAGCCACCGAACGCGTCCTCGGGTTGCGGATGGAGGGTCCCTGTACCAAGGGTTTCTGCTCAATATGGTTACAATAATTAATAAGCAGTCGCGGACAATTGTCCATGGATGTCCCCGAAGGCAACCCCTAAGTGAAGGCGTAACAACCGTGCCGAAAGCTGAATGGCACCTGGGTGAGGTGTCTCAAACGGTGACTCTGGGATACCGGGTGACCTCTCGAGAGTATGCAGCCTTATCCTTGCATGCGGGGCTCTACAAGGACGGACGAACCCTTTTTCCTAGCTGCTCGTGGGAACAACAATGAAAACACCAAACATAGTTGTAGTAAGTGCGGTTCAAAAGCATCAAACGCGCAGGGCTCCCGACAATGTGTCGGACATCAATGCTGACTACCCCAGAGTTGAGGGACCAGTATGGCCCCTGAACGAAATGGTTGCATAGCGCGACTGCATACTCTGTGGTGCGAGAAACACCCAGAGCTCTCGCATTTTTCGCAAAAACGTCTGCGAAACCGTGCCGAGGACTCCGGATAAGGGGTTATATAAGCGGAGCGCCTACTCAACCGCAGCCAGAACAAGCCGGCAACAGAGAAAAAAAAAGCGGCACTGAGACTAACCACGAGCAGGCATCCAATAGAGGAAGAGCGATGCTTCAGGACCCGGAGAAACATCAAATTTCAGGTTTCTCTCAAGCCCAAAGGTCTGGCTAAACTGGATGAAGAGCTTCGTGGAGATTTTTCCGAAGAATCCCACCTCTGGACTATCAATTGTAGTGTGTATAATGAAGAGAGAGCGTTGGCAGGTGCAAACCGTAAAAAAAAACCAACGGTTGCTTATAAGACCAAAAGACGAATGCATCAACTCAGCCCAAAGATAGGCTGGGCAAGACAGTACGCGTCCCGCATTCAGTGTGTGATTGACTACATAACATCTGGCAGGACTTCCACTGCCGAGGTTCGACAGTTCGCGCGCAAACTGCGGATCCGTCATCACACACTCAAAAAGTCAAAGCCTACGATGTCCAGCATCCACTGAAAGAAAACTCAAAAAATATAAATAGCTTCAAGGACCTGTGCAATGCCCTCATAACACCTGAGGAGGAATGCCCACATATCACTACCGAGGAGGTGAAAAACGTATTAAGAGGCATGAAGAACTATTCCGCTCCGGGACCTGATGGTATCAAGCCCTTCTGGTGAAAGAAGTTTCCTTCAACCCACCAGCATCTGGCACGCATTTTCACCTCATATCCAAAGTCGGAAGAGCCTATTTCGGAGAGGATGGTGGAAGGGCGCACAGTGCTTCTGCCAAAGACGGGCAACTTAGCTGACCCTAAGAATTACAGGCCAATAACTTGTCTGAACACACTGTATAAGATCTTAACAGCTATCCTAAATGATAGAATTGTTCGGACAATTGGACCTGTGGGGCGAGAGATATACGAACAACGCGGCTCAAAGAAAGGCGTAGGAGGATGTCTGAAGAACCTGCTCATCGATAGATGTGTCTGCAAAGAGCCAGCGTCCTAGCAGCGCTTCCTATCGATGGCCTGCGTTGATTACCGGAAAGCTTTCGATTCAACCTAAAATAGACTTATCATCTGTCTGTTGGAAAGCTTAAGGGTTCAGCCACACATCGTGAGGTGCATAGAGAGATTAATGCCGCTTTGGAAAACCATATTTACTATTTCATCTGGAAAACATCGTGTGATTACTAACAGTGTTATCTTTCAGAGAGGTGTGTTTCAGGGCGACACCATGAGCCCTCTCCTCTTTTGCCTCACATTATTCCGAAGGGTACCTCTGCGGCAAACCTGGAAATCGAAAGCATAAGGTCCCTCATGTATTTTACATGGATGATCTTAAGATCTATGCTAAAAATAAAGAGAAAGTACATCTAGCTCTAGACATTGTCAAAGAGTACACTCAAGAGATTGGAATGGAGTTGAGGTTAGAGAAATGCGCCAAGGTTTATTTGAAGAAAGGAAAACTTAATGGTATCGACGAAGACCCTGAGCTCATCGACAGAAGCGCTATACGACACCCTGGCGCTGGAGAGACCGATACATACCTGGGCGTGCCACAGAGCCGCATTCCGGACGTGATATCTATAAAGGATACTCTCCGATGCAGATACAAACGTCTCATCCGAAGGATATGGTCTTCCGAACTGTCGGCGAGGATCAAAGTATCTGCGACGAACATGATTGCCGTCCCAGTAGTATTATATTCATTTTGAGTGGTTCCATGGACGAAGGAAGAGCTCAGATCCCTCGATATCGGGTCCCAAAAGGTTATGCACGTGAAAAAAAGCATGCACCTTAAGTCTTCTGTTCCGCGACTTTACATTTCACGCCGTCAAGGTGGTCGCGGAAAACTGAATCTTGAATGTCTTCACAACAGGATTATTCTGGGTACTGCACATATAGTCGCAAATGGACAAGATCCTCTTCTTAAAATGGTCAGAAAACACGAAGAAGTGGGCAAAGGGGCGTTTCTGTACAAAGCAGCGGAGGAGGCTGCTGAAACTCTCGGCCCTGAGTTCAATATCAGAGGTGAGCAAAATGCATCAAATCTTATCCATCTCGAGTACTCACTCCTGAAGGCCCGGATTAAGAAAGGACAGGAGAAAAACTTCCGGGAACAGTTCAGGGACAAAAGGAGGCACGGCATCTTCCACTGAAATGTGGAGGATCAGTCGATGTCGTATGAGCTAACGTTTGCTTTCCTTAAATCACCCGGATTGGAGGCGAGCACGGAGGGTTTCATTTTGGCATGTCAAGACGGTGTCATTTGCACTCTAGCATACCGTCGCCACATTTTGAGCCAAGACATTCCCGGTAATAGCTGCAGAGCGTGTCATGCACACCTAGAGCATCTAGTACACATACTATCTATTTGTCCAACTCATGCGGGAACGACCTACATCGAAAGGCACAATGCGGAACTAAGAGTACTTTATTACCATCTCTGTCACTCTTGCGGCATTAGCACAAATACCGCTCCGCTAAACGCTCCTAGGGAAATAGAGTCAATTGTCGAAAATGTGAAGTGCCACATATACTAGAACTTCATATTCTCGACAATTGTTCCTGTTGCGCACTCAAGGCCTAACATAGTTTTCTTTGACTTCGAGAAACGAATCATGTTCGTTATCTAATTTTCGGCACCAGCTGACAAAAACGTCATAGCCAAGGAAAAAGAAAAGAAAGAGAGGTATAAAGACCTGATAAGGGAGTTGCGACAATTATTCCCGGAATATTCTGTTAAGCTAATCGTCTTGATCATTGGCGCTCTTGGAGGTGCCGAGGTTTCACTGGATAATAGCCTGAAAAGCATCCCTGTGTGTCAACAAAATGCTGAGAGACTTGCGGGGAAAATGCAGAAGGCGGTCATCCTTGGGTCGCTGTGCGTCCTCAGGGTGCACGAGACTTTCGCCGGATCATCGTATTGAATTCGTCGCAGACTGTAACCACCTATCTCACGGTTGTGAGACGTGGTTACAGCTGAAATTTTACCGCGAATTCGCTCAACCAAAATAAAAAATATATATATATTAAAATTTCTACCAAAGGAAATAGAGTATCAAGAGTTTCTAAAATTAACAAAATTGTTAAAATTTCAATCCAAAACGACGCATATTTAATCAAAGTTTCAATTTTCAATCAAAAATGATTCCTTTTTAACAAAGACATTAATCTTCAGCGAAATAGTTAAACTTTTAAACAAAAAGCTGAATTTGTATCCAAAGCGATGAAGTTTGAACTAATAAAACTACTTTTCTACATACACACAAACGAATTTTAAACAAAACTAGAGCCTCATACGGGCGCTCCGCGCGCGGCCAATTTTTTTACATGTAATTATTTTATTTGGAAATGAAGTTCAATAAAATACCATGAAATTAATTTTTACTTGAATAATTTTGATTTGTACACGGCTTCGCATGGTTACCCTCTCACGATACAGAATAAATAATTGTTCAACTCTAAACATTTTCATGCAACTTTGGAAAAAAAACCTATAAAATGTCGGCGCGTACAAATTTTCATAGACATACACAGTAAATGATCTAGACTCGAGAAGAGTCCAGATGTCAAGCCATTTCGAGCGCGCATAGCACTCGGATGGATGACCAACTGCGACGTATACGACCGAGTTGTGCATGTCGAGCAGGAGGTTTTACAGAGGGTTTCTTCGACAAATTGCCAAACTCTTAATTTGCTCATGAAAATATTTTAAATAATGAATAAATCTTGGAAATTTGAACAGCATAATGAAGTCATCGGAAAGGTATTCTTAGTTAATTCTGTAAAAAATTCACCCTATTCGTTGAAAAATAGCCAAATTCTGATTGTTTTTATGTATGTATGTATGTATGTATGTAGTTTATTATACTCTCTCCCTTTTACGGGTTTGAGAGTCTTGAAAACAAAAAACCTTTACAAAATCTTCTCTCCTTACAATCCGTATTCTTAACCTATCTTAACCCTATTTATGTTAAACGGAGGGTGAGACGGACGCCCTAGCTCTAATTTCCCACTCTCTATGATCCCTTCTCCTTATAATTCCTACTGTCTCTACATGTGTCTTTCTCCTTCTCTCTAACATAGTGCCCCATCACCTCTTTACGCTACACTACAACATTCCCCCTACTCTACTTTACCTTGACGCTTCTCATTTCATATCCACACAGACCATCCTTCACACAATTGCCTTTCTCGCACTGCCCTAGACACTCTACAACACAAACTCTTCCACTGTACACCTGGGGCTCAACATCCCTTTTTCTCACTCAACAAACACCTTTGCTCTGTTTTTCACTTCCGCACTTATTCTTTCGCCCCACTCTGCTCCTGCGTTACATTCTTCTTCCGTTCCTGCTCGCCGACCTTCTTCTTCGCCAAAGTAATCGTGCCGGATACCACCATCTCTCCTTCCGTCTCACTCTAGTGCCATATCGTCTCCCCTACCTTCGCCCTCATGAATCTTAGCTCGACTTCGTTCCCTGCCAGTTTCATTCTCCGCTTCTCCCTTCTCAACCAATCTTGAACCTCCTCGCGACGGCCTGTCGCTCCTTATTGTAATAGTGGGATTGAACCCACACCAGCTTAAGCCCTGAAGCTGCTGAAAAAAGGGAGGAGAGTGTTAAAATTTACTAGGACCAACTGTTATTATCCAGGAAGAGGGGGGGGGCGTACACTACTCACCAGGTTGAAACTGGCCCTCTCGGCCAATTACACCCTTGCCAAAAGTCGATAGTTTCTATGGAGCATAGGGACTCGGTTAGGAGATGTATGTAGTCCCGCTGAAACAGAAAAAAAGAAAAATTTTTTGTTTACTGGAAATTTTTATTTGAAGAACTAATAAATTATAGTTTTGCTTTCTTGAAATCTTCCACAGTCAGATATTGTTAATGTTTAAAGAAGAAGTTTATAGTTAAAATTGTTAAAAATTTACTGTCTACATTTTATATTGTTTTAATTATGAAAATTTCAATTTGAAGAATTCTCAACACAACATTTTTTAATTACAAACTGATGGTGGAAAGGTTTTTTTTTTAAATGTGCATAGAAATTTCAGAAGATTATCGTTCTGGTAATAAACATATTATTCTTGTATTGTTCTTTTGCATTGAGAAACATTTTTGCCTCAATTATAATTTAGAAACTTAGGATAGAACCTAATAAAAACGACATCTTCCAGACTAATAGTTAAAATTTATTTAAAAATTTATTTCAAAAATACGAATCGATTACGTTTCGAAAACCCAGCTGGTTTCCCTCATCAGATCTGCATAAAAAATTATTAAAATTATAAAAACGAAGCAATATAATTTAATAACAATAAGTATCAAAATATAAGAGGAGAATACCTTAAAACAGTTTTAAAACTTCCGTGTGTATTTCTTCATGTGTAAGTTCCATATATTTTAAAAGTACAAATTTAATGGGTAGTGCTAGAAAACATATAATTAGGTTAGGTTCGGAATACGTGAAATGCAAAACAGTAAATTTTAATAGAAAGAGTAAGAACTGATTTCATATCTGTAGAATAATTTGAATTTTTTGTTATTGTAATGAAACTATTGTTAATATTGTTAAAATTATGGTAAAAAAGATAAAAAAATGTTTTGTGAAGACGGAGTAGGTATGCCCCGTCTCCATCTTGGAAACTTTGTGAACGTACACATTAAGAATTACAATGCAACACATCGGAGAGCGAATACTTAGGTGTAAGAAGGGTGAACATCAGTAATAATTTCTATAGTATTATTTTTGTAACAGTTATTTTCTTAATTATATTTTTGTTATAATTTAAGTTAGTGCTATTGATATTTGAGATGAATTTAGAGAATTTAGTTGTTTAGTTATACATTCAACTATATTATTATAAGAACTATTAAAATAATCTAAATCGGTAACTAAATTCATACAAGTTTCACTTTCTTTTTTAATAAAAACCATCTCAGCAAAAGCACGTTTATATTCATTAGGTTCAATATGCAAAATTTCTACCTCATTCCATTCTATGAAACTAGAGTCACCTCGGTGTTCTTGTGTTAAATGTTGACTTATAGCTTTATGATATTTTTGATCCAATCTGATGTTATGTTTATGTTCTTTAACTCTGATTCGGAGCGGACGTTTCGATTGGCCAATGTAAGCTTTCCCACAACAACAGGAAATTCTGTATATAACATTACATTGGTCCAAAGTATCAAGTCTGTCTTTCCCTAATTTAACAAATTTGTCAAGTTTAGTATCAACTCTAAAAACAGTTTTTATATTATCGGTTTCATTTAAAAGTCTTTTAATGTTATGTGAAATTTGGCCTAAAAAGGATATTGAGATAATTGCTTTTGGGTTTTGATTAGTATTGTCAATATTGATATTGTCGTTGATGCTGTTATTTTTAGTTTTTAGTTCAATTAATCTTTTGTTAATGTGCTTATCAATAAAACTAGTTGGATAATTATTATAGAACAATAGTTTTTTAATTAGTTCCAGATTTTTTGAGTGAAAAGCAACGTCTGCTAATAGAGCGGCTGAATCAACAAGATTTTTGATAATTCCAATTTTATGCTGTATGGGATGATTAGAAAAATAGTTCAATTATCTTCCTGAATAAGTTTTTTTTGCGGTACCAATTATTTTTTATAATATTATTTTCAGATCTTATTATTTCTAAATTTAAAAATCCAATTGAATTGTTTTCTTCTTTCTCGATTGTAAATTGTAGTCTGTTGTGATAGGAATTAAAAAGTGAAACGATCAAATCTATTTTATTTTCGGGGATAATTAAAAAAGAGTCATCAACATAGCGTACATATATTGGAATTTCAAAATTGATTTGTTCAAGAACTTCTGATTCTAAATCTTGCATGACAATTTCCGATAGAATAGCCGAAATCGGTGAACCCATAGGCATACCATGTATTTGCTGGTAAAAGTTATTATCAAATCTGAAAAAGGTGTTATTCATAAGAAAAGAGATGCCATCCTTGAAATCTTCGAAAGGAATTTTAGTATTCTTCTTTATGTAATTCCATCTAGACTCTATGCTTTTTAGAACAAGTTCCAAAGGAACTTGACGTAAAAAAAAGACGTAAAAAAAGAAAATTGTATTCTTCTTATATATTGAATTTACACGCATTGACTAATATTGCGTCTTTTTTGTCATTTTGTAAATTTTTAAATATGTTTCTACGAAACATTCATGAAAACTTTGGCCCTGAGGCCGTTTCTACTGTAAAGGACTGGATAAACATTAACAACGAAATAAGAGAGACATTGGCAAGGAAAGATTTCCTCTTAGAATGCAGAAGACAAGACCTTCTTCCTCATCACATCTTAAATGTTACTGTAAACATGGGTAAGCTACATCTTCGGAGCACTTCTTGTAAGAAAAAATTAGATTCAGTTTTAGTAGACTTACAACACCAAATTAGAAAAATAGAAATTAAAGATATTCACAATCATTTGAAGTTTATAACTAACCGCATGGAAAAAATAAGAACAAAATTAACAATTCTAGTACCAGCTTACTTACTTAAAGAAATTGTGGAACACCAAAGTAACTTGGATGAATTTTTGAAAAACAAAAATAAAAGTTTGAACAATAGATTAAACAAAAAAATTGAAACGTTAAGACATGAACAACATACAGATACTATTCTAAATAAGCATAGAAGTGATGTTGATATAGACAATAACAACAATGATCCGTGGTTTGTGAATATTTCTAATTTGAACATTCCAGAGCAAGTAACTGACATTTTGAGGTTAGGCGAAAACTTTAGTACAAAATTTATTTCAAACAAACCAAACCATATTTTTGAAATTGTGAAAGATTTAGAGTCGAACATACATAAGATTCCGGATAATTGTAGAGATGAACTTAGAGAAAAAGTTTTATCATTAGCTTCAAATTATTTAAACAAACCACAACGAATTTCAGGTATAGATAAAATAATTGCTAATAAAATTAACATTACCAATAGTTTTATGAGTAAAAATAAAGAAAAGATTTTAGTAACCAAAGCAGATAAAGGAAATGTAACTGTAGTGATGTGTCGCCAAGATTACACTAATAAAATGAACATTTTATTAAATGATTCTAAAACATACAAAAAAATTAATTATAACCCTTTGAACTTTTTACAAATTGATCCCTTCAAAATTGTAGATGGTTGGAGGATGGAGGACAAGTGGTTTCCTAAATCCTAGCACAAAAAGAGCAGATTTACTTACGGTAAATACTAACATTGCTAAAATATATGGACTGCCAAAAATACATAAAGAAAATTGTCCTCTTAGACCTGTTGTATCTTCCATAGGCACTCCTACTTATTACTTAGCCAAGATTTTCAGCAAAATTATTTCCGATTCCTTACCATCTTATCCTTATAACATAAAAAACTCAATTGAACTTAAAGAAAAAATCAAAAACTTTAAAATACCTGATAATCACAGTATGGTATCACTTGACGTCACATCACTTTTTACTAATGTTCCTTTGGAACTTGTTCTAAAAAGCATAGAGTCTAGATGGAATTACATAAAGAAGAATACTAAAATTCCTTTCGAAGATTTCAAGGATGGCATCTCTTTTCTTATGAATAACACCTTTTTCAGATTTGATAATAACTTTTACCAGCAAATACATGGTATGCCTATGGGTTCACCGATTTCGGCTATTCTATCGGAAATTGTCATGCAAGATTTAGAATCAGAAGTTCTTGAACAAATCAATTTTGAAATTCCAATATATGTACGCTATGTTGATGACTCTTTTTTAATTATCCCCGAAAATAAAATAGATTTGATCGTTTCACTTTTTAATTCCTATCACAACAGACTACAATTTACAATCGAGAAAGAAGAAAACAATTCAATTGGATTTTTAAATTTAGAAATAATAAGATCTGAAAATAATATTATAAAAAATAATTGGTACCGCAAAAAAACTTATTCAGGAAGATATTTGAACTATTTTTCTAATCATCCCATACAGCATAAAATTGGAATTATCAAAAATCTTGTTGATTCAGCCGCTCTATTAGCAGACGTTGCTTTTCACTCAAAAAATCTGGAACTAATTAAAAAACTATTGTTCTATAATAATTATCCAACTAGTTTTATTGATAAGCACATTAACAAAAGATTAATTGAACTAAAAACTAAAAATAACAGCATCAACGACAATATCAATATTGACAATACTAATCAAAACCCAAAAGCAATTATCTCAATATCCTTTTTAGGCCAAATTTCACATAACATTAAAAGACTTTTAAATGAAACCGATAATATAAAAACTGTTTTTAGAGTTGATACTAAACTTGACAAATTTGTTAAATTAGGGAAAGACAGACTTGATACTTTGGACCAGTGTAATGTTATATACAGAATTTCCTGTCGTTGTGGGAAAGCTTACATTGGCCAATCGAAACGTCCGCTCCGAATCAGAGTTAAAGAACATAAAAATAACATCAGATTGGATCAAACATATCATAAAGCTATAAGTCAACATTTAACACAAGAACACCGAGGTGACTCTAGTTTCATAGAATGGAATGAGGTAGAAATTTTGCATATTGAACCTAATGAATATAAACGTGCTTTTGCTGAGATGGTTTTTATTAAAAAAGAAAGTGAAACTTGTATGAATTTAGTTACCGATTTAGATTATTTTAATAGTTCTTATAATAATATAGTTGAATGTATAACTAAATAACTAAATTCTCTAAATTCATCTCAAATATCAATAGCACTAACTTAAATTATAACAAAAATATAATTAAGAAAATAACTGTTACAAAAATAATACTATAGAAATTATTACTGATGTTCACCCTTCTTACACCTAAGTATTCGCTCTCCGATGTGTTGCATTGTAATTCTTAATGTGTACGTTCACAAAGTTTCCAAGATGGAGACGGGGCATACCTGCTCCGTCTTCAAAAAACATTTTTTTATCTTTTTTACCATAATTTTAACAATATTAACAATAGTTTCATTACAATAACAAAAAATTCAAATTATTCTACAGATATGAAATCAGTTCTTACTCTTTCTATTAAAATTTACTGTTTTGCATTTCACGTATTCCGAACCTAACCTAATTATATGTTTTCTAGCACTACCCATTAAATTTGTACTTTTAAAATATATGGAACTTACACATGAAGAAATACACACGGAAGTTTTAAAACTGTTTTAAGGTATTCTCCTCTTATATTTTGATACTTATTGTTATTAAATTATATTGCTTCGTTTTTATAATTTTAATAATTTTTTATGCAGATCTGATGAGGGAAACCAGCTGGGTTTTCGAAACATAATCGATTCGTATTTTTGAAATAAATTTTTAAATAAATTTTAACTATTAGTCTGGAAGATGTCGTTTTTATTAGGTTCTATCCTAAGTTTCTAAATTATAAATTTCCCAGACGTAAAAAAAGAAAGCCTCAATTATAGTTATTTTAAGGGGGAAGGGGAAAGGTTTTTTTTGGGCGGAAAGGAAGAAAGATTACGACCCTTACCACCGCCCAGTACCCTCTTCCTACGTATGCGTCCTTCCCTTTGTCCCAGGTATATTCCTGGAACCATCTGGCCCTTGTGTGTGGCTTGTGAGCCTCCCCCTTCCACTGGGACTTGAAGGTCCAAAGGCCTAGAGAGCCGTCAAAGGGTGGCGTATTGAGGGGTGGCTTCCTCGCCTCTACCTCCAACAAACTCGGATAGGTAACTGTGACGCTAAAAAAGGGGAGAGCAGTTATTAATTAACAAAGAAAAGGATCAGTTTAATCCATAACGAAAAATTTTCAGTCATGAAAGAAAAAAGGAAAGAAAAGAAAATCACCCAAATTATAATTTTAGAGGATAAATAATTTTGAAGATACTTAGGGTTTTTGGAAAATAATTATCTTTTAATCTGACTTGAACTATTCCTAAAATTTCAACAACAAAAATTTCGAAATTAAGAGAGAAACCCTTTAAATCTTCAAGATATTTTCGACATCCGTAGAAAGCTTTCGAAATGTTTTGATATCTTTCTACAATTTTGATAAAAATTAGTTTTTCAAAATAAAAGGTCGATACCAGTTTTCCTAGGAATCTCAAGAAAAGTTCTTATACTGAAAACTTTAATTCTTGGTCCGTTATAAAATTTTGAATGAAGCGATTATGTAGTTTATGTAGGAGGCAACTCGTTTCTACAGGCCTCATAAATTTTAAATAAACTTAGAAGTATTGCCATATCCTTTTTTTTATTTGATTTAAAAAAAGGGAGGGCTGTTAACACATGTTGACTAATTAGATTTTACGATATGATTCTTTAAAGGAAAACATTAAATTTTGTATTTCAGGGTGTATTCTCAACGAAAAATGCAATTCATAAATTATATTTAAACCACAAGGAATTACTCGCAAGAGTTTAATTTTCAACTAAGAAAATTAATTTTTTAAATATTTTTTTACCGAAAATACCAATTTTCAACAAAATACATCGATTTCTAACCAAATCGTAAAATTTTCAACAAAAGCATGTATTTTTAACTGAAAATATAAAACTCGATATTTCAACTAAAACCGAATATAATTTTTAACTAAATTAGATAAATTTTCAAACGAAGGATACAAGTTTACAAAAAGTAAATTCCTTATTCTTAAACCTACCCTCTCTTTCCGCTCGTGAATGTTCTTGTGACTGCATCCTTGGCCAGGATCATTTTTCTGAATGTAGCCCTCGACGCCAAGCGAGAAGGACCCCTAAGAGCACGCTCCATAGCGGTTGAACCTGGTTCACACCCTGCGGCTAGGTTTAAAAGACTCATCCTCTTTAGCAGCTCGACTTTGGTGGTAAATCCTCCTTCAGACATTTTGTACGCCAACTGATTCGAACTTGTCAAGTGATGGGAGGGATGAAGAGCAGGAAAAGAAGAACCTCCTCCTTTGACACTTATACACATATGTATTTTTTTTCTCTTCACTTCACTGCACTCCCGAGATTGTGGAAGTGAAAGGATGCGGAGGAACCGATAATTCCCCTTTCACCCCCTGACTCCCGCGATCATACGTTACAATTCGACTCGCGAACCACGATACCCGGAACCAGAACGACCCTCCGACAATTACGCGCGCGATCGTGGAGGGCATACTAATTGAGACCCGCGACACCGTAGTCCAGGAAGTCGAACAATGCCCACGATTATACCCACTCCCGGTCAGTCCCTCGCTAATGAGCATGGGTGCGCACACACACTCATAGAAGGGAGAAAACCCTGCGCAAGACTTACCTCATAGCCAGAACCAAAAGTACGTTCCAGTAAGCTTTCAGTTGAAGAAATTAGGTTTCAACCGAACTGATGACTTTTTGACTAAACTGATGAATCTTCAGCTGTAATAGTTGAATCTTATACCAAAAAGGATAAATTTTCTATAACAGAGGCTAATTTTTGACATAGTACCAAAATTTTCAAGCATATAATTTAAATTATAAGTGAAAAAGGAAAAAAAGGACATCAATTTTCAATAGGGTGGCTACACTTTCAATCGCAAATGAATTTTCAAACAAAAACAATTCAATCTTCGACCCAAACAATTTAATTTTCAAGAAAAACCATTAACTTTCTGCCAAACTAAATGGGAATTATGCCCCCCCTCTTCATCTCCCCCCCTCCCCCCTCTCTCTATCTCCCTCTTGCCTCGTATGAACATCGCTTGGAAATGTAAGGAAAGAAATCAGGCTCCCCTCATTCGCAAGTTACCCTAAATTTCGGGGACAAAATGATTAAATTCCGGTGTGGTTTGTTACGAGCGAATTTCCAAATTTTTATTTGAATAATTAATGTGGCTCGAAATACTATTTCAAGCCACATTGATTCAAAACTCTATATGAGTGACAAAGGATTCTTTGCTCGCTCGTAACCTGAGAGCTTGTCATCGGAATGTTTACGCAGCATTCCAAGCCTCCGAGGTCTAGCAACGAGCCAACTTACCGAACGAGGAAGGCAATGATTCTAGAAAATAATTTTTCAAAGGACTGCAATTATTTTGGAATAGATCCCATGTTCTTTTCTTTCGGCAACAAGAAGAAACTAGGTTTGCTTCTGCAATCCACTCAATGGTGTGAGGGTGGATTGCAGCACAAAAATGTGTGGATGAATCAAATGCATGTGCTCTTCCATAAGCGTGTACCTAGGTTTAAGCAACAAAAAGAAAATTGTCACGAAGAAGTTGACCTAAAATGTGAGAAAATAAAAATAAGGGAAAGGGGATCATCAATTCTGAAATCTGAAATGAAATGCATACACACACGCGTAGGCTCCACACTCGATCTCTCTCTCGCCAACGCCCACATAGCGCTATCTCCTTCTCGCGCATAACCACGTTGTTCTCAACGGCTACCACGGTTCAATGCGCCTCGACAGTCCTACTCGCTTCTCCTTCTCTTTCTTAGCTTTCCTCACATAAGTCCCTGTCGTTTCTCGCCATACAGCCTGCCTGCCGTAAACATTGCACTGCCTGACAGCACGAGCACGTGAGGCATCAAAATAAGGCCACGTGCTTACTCAGCAATAGTGCGACGCTAAAATGCTCAATTTCTCATGCTGAAAATTAAGGTTGGAAACAATAAATACTTAACTCTAAGTTGAAAATTCGAACCTGCATCAATTCTGATGCAAATTGAAATAAAAATTTTCCTTCCAAAAGAATATAAAAGACTTCGAAGCACTTTACTCTTGTAAAATGCTGACGAAGTTCCTGCCATGCAGGTGCAAAAGTCCGAACAAAGGCGTTTAGCTACATAAATTCTACACACCTGCAAATTTATTCGCACGGCATATCCCTTCCTTGATAGTCCAAATTCCGCAACTCTGCAAAAATCCCTACCTGGTTTACCTGGACTACGAACTGTCGAGGCGCATTGGACAAAAGTCATCATCGCAGTCACTTGAGCAACTTGGCACTAGCCAGATTAACTCCGACTTTTGCCCGTCCGTACGTCGGAATTTCGAATCAATCGGATATTTTGAACGGCAACACGAACCCGTCCTATCCTGGTTTAGCGGGACTATACTTTTTCCGGACCGGTAACGGGAGCGAGCCGCCGGGACGAATGGTTTGACCAATTAAAATCAGATTCGAAATTCGGACGTAAAGTGGAACTCTGCCCGACGGGAGGCAGGACCGTGACGGGAACTTTTTTTCATCGCGTCCTGTCCCGATTTAGCTGGATTATACTTTTCTCGGACCGGTAACGGGAGTGACGTTTTTTTTCGTTTCCTATCCGGCTGGGTTAAAACTAAATTAAAAACGCCCTAGAAAATTTTACTGTTTCTCGAATCTCAAAACGAGACAGAGTAATTTTCTCGGAAGGCTAATATTTCCTTTCATGAGGACTAGATAAATTTTCTATTTCTCATAAAAGTGAATCTAAAGAGAGAACAGGTGCTCGCGTGTTGTGTGGCTTTCGCGGGTGGCTAAGCAAAGGACTACAGTGGGTTAATAAGCCTACGGAAGTAAAAGGTTTTCGCCCGCTCTATCAAAGGGAAGGAAAAGACAGAAGTCATCTTCGTTCCTTCTGAATTTAGTTTTCCTCTCTTCGACGACGAGCGATATTGTTAATAAGACAATGAATTTGGTGAGCTGTATCATTCCAATATTTTCTTATATGTAATTCTATTCATCTGCCAACGCAATCTACCCATTGTGGAATGTGTTTTCCGAATTTTTCTTGCCTGTGTAGTTAGAATTATTAGCAATAAAAAAAATAGTTATCAAGTGAATTTTGAAAATGAACATTTTATTGACAAATTGACGCATCCCACGGACTCCTTTTCTCAGATTACGGAACAACGACTCTCGGTCGAGAATAGGGGTACCAACCCACGATAAAAATACAACAGGAATGACGAGTCTGTCGCCCTTCCTTCAGTTTTGGGGAAGCCTCCCCCAACGTACAATTTCAACATCATAAATTTTTATTCGCTTTCTATTGAATCCACGGAAGTTTAGGTAGCCATTTATTTTCAGGGGATTTTAGGAAATCAAAAATAGATTTTGATTAGTTCGTACTTGACAATTATACGTCAAAAACTCCATAGTTACGCGTAACTGACCAATCCTGAGTTTTAGACAAATTCGACGTAAAATCGAATTGTAGCCACTTTTTATGTTTCGTGATCCACTGTGCGTCAGCTAGCAAAATGTCTGCACGCCGAGGGCTAAGCAATAATACCAATTGCATTGTGCGATACTTTATTTTTCTGATTCCTTGCAATTCCTTGCATTAAACTCGGACAATTCATAATATGCACACATAGTATATAGGCTATAAACTTACTAAATCGATTTTGTTAAGTAAAAATTAAAAAAAAATTGATTAGCAGTTCGAACTTGAAAGTTCATTGCCTCACTACCCGATTCGGGTAGTGTTTCTAGGTGGATATTTACTACCAATGTGGGCCCACCACACCCACGACCGGCCAACAGCACGCAGTATTCCTGAACGGTCAGCCATCCAAGTACTTTTTTTTGTTTTTTGTTTTGTTGAAGAAGTAAAAACGGCGAATGCTCATGCACTAACCACATCCGAACCTTGGGGAGCGCGAGCCCAATATATACATCTCACGCATATACCATATACTTAATATATACACACGTGAGATGCACACATGGGCGCGCAGTCCACAAGGAACGAAGGTGAGTGTGGGACTTACCAAAACGGCACCTACCCACTAAACCTTAACTCCTTTTCCCGCCAACCCATGTCCTCGGAACCGCTTTCGCATTACTTCAAGGACATGGGGATAAGGCCACTAAGCCGTGCTTCGGCTTCTACTTTTGTCTGCCAGCTTGGCATTCTCCCAATCATCATCATCCAACCAGGATGCACGCATCGTCCTCAGTAGTGTGGTGGTACCACACAACGGGCTCATCGGCCTTCAGCGTCCTGGTTGGGTAAATTCGGTTAAGCAGCGCGCCCTTGAGGCTTCTTCACAGAAGCTGCCTCTCGAAACGCCCTGCATCTCATCGTTCCCGGCTGGTGGTGAGTCCGGGCCTCTCCTCCTGTTGCAGCGCAGAGGAAGCACTGCGGCGCACTTCCGCACGCCGCAGCCCTGTGGCCCTCTTTGCCGCATTTCCAACAGGCCCTCGTCCTGTCTGGACCCTCGCAGGTAGCTGCCATGTGGCCAAAACCTAGGCAGCGGTAACACCTCAAGGCCTCCGTCTTCTTCCGCACGCGACAGGACACCCACCCCACTTTGAGGTGTCCCGTGCGGAGAAGTCTCTCCGCCATTTCCTCAGGCAGCACCACGAAAGCCATCAATACTTCGCACTAGTTTCTGCGCTTCGTCCAGTCCATTCCGGATTGGCAAGAACATATTTCAGGTGACTTTTCACTGATTGAAGAAACCTCCACCACGTCTAGTTCTCCTCACAACTCCTCACAAACACTTCGATTTAGATTCTGTAGATTCGCCATCTTGTTCCCACGAGTAGCTAGGGAAATATAGGTCCACCCCCGCAGAGCCCCGCATGCGGGAGTAAGGTCTCAATACTCTAGGAGGCGACCTGGTATCCTAGAGACACCGGATGGAACACCACACCCCTGATGCCATGCAGTCTTCGGCACGGGTGTTCACGCCTTGACTTGGGGGTTTTTCCTTCGGGACCATCCCTGGACGATTGCCACGTCTGCTTATTGAGTTGTGTAACCGTATTCAGCAGAAACCCTCGGTACCCTTTATTGCACGTGATTGCAGTGTGAATTTAGGTGATGGCAGAGTGATTGCACTTGATTTTACGTGATTGCAAGGTGAATTCAGGTGTTTGCAGAGTGATTGTACTTGATTTCACGTGATTGCAGAGGCATTTCAGGTTATTGTAAGTGATTATAAGTAATTTCAAGTGATTGTTAGTGATTGCAAGTGATTTCACGGTGATTTCAAGTGATTGCAAGTTGATTTCAAAGTAATTGTAATAACGTTTCTACACTGATTGCAAGAGTTATGTACCCCTCGGCTGAATATCTATCCATTCTAAATTATTTATACCTTTTTAGGATCCAAAGACGCTTACTTTTTCGCTTTGTAGCAATTTTGAACCCCAGAATTGAATGAAAATTGTGGAAACTCAAACAATATGCCTGCTTTCAGGAAAGACGTTTATGAAATTTATGAAATTCATAATCTTCCACATTTCGTAAACTTTCGTTATACGCAAAAAAATCATGTGGAAATTTATTTTCAAAATAAATCCAGCGTTTAAAGATTAATAAAATTTTAATTTTAATTTGTGACTAATTATTTGAGTTCATTTGTAGTTTAAATTTTACTTCAACTGATTTCTTCCCCTGATATTGACCTATTCCACTCTTTTAGTGAATTCTATTGCTGCGATACTCTTCAATAGCGCCGTAATATCCGCGTAATAATGGTGAGGCAATGCGTAATGATTGCGTAAAAAAGCGTAATAACGCGTAAAAATGCGTAATCATGCGATTATTTCGCGTAACAATGCGTAATAAGCCATAATTGGGTGTCGTTCACTGATTTTGAAGGTACAATAAGAATATTACAAAAATATTGTTTTTTCTTGTGAAAGTACAAGCATGTCCTTCTGTATGTGGCAACAAAACATATTATTTGATAAATATAAATTCACTAATTTTGTACTGAATAAATATTGAAATAAAACTTACGCGGCTAATAGAATATTTACGCGCGTACAAGTATCTATTTTAAATCACCATAATTTTAATAAAAGCATTTTCATTGCATACTGCCGTTCACTAGAAGGGTGTCGGCAATACCCCTGTTTACCCTATATCTACAAAATGGGTTGAATATGCTAAATTAACCAGAAATTATGAGAACATGAGATGTTGATAAAAATTTTATTTATTGAATAATAATAAAATATCCGAAAGGGAAATCTATTTACTCTGAGAGAAACTAATCTTCCTTTACAGATATTTTATTATCATAAAAAAAGTTAATCTTATTTTTTATTATTATTATAGCATTAAGCCATTTCCCTTTCGGTGTAGCCGTGATTTTCTCGGTTGGAAAATAGTATTGTGTAGATGGGTATATAGGTATAAGGTAGATAGGTATATAGGTGTAAGGTATAGATATTTTAGATTGATCTAGAATTCTCGTGTTATTTATTTAAATAACGCGTTCGTTCCGCAAAACTGCTCCGACCCAGGTTGCTGATCAATTTCTCTAGCGATCACACCAAGTGAAGACCCTCACAAAATTGTTATGTGTGGTTCTCCGCTTTGGCCCATTAGTATCCAAGCAAGGTCTTATAATTTTAATTAATTTTCTTGTACTAAAATTTTAAGTGCAAACTTATCAATATTCTATCAGAATCTTATAATGAGTAAACACAATAAATAATAATAATTAATAATAATAATTAATCTTTTGTTATCAAATTTTAAAAATACCCGATATAATTCAATGTTTTCGTAAAGTCCGTGAGTTCTATAAACAATTGTAAATTGCTCGATCAATAAATATACAACTAAAATGAAATAATTCACACTTCGCATTCATAAATTAGACCAAGGAATTCAGTAATTGCCATCAATTCGCGATATTATAAAATAATAAATTGTTTAAAAAAATTAAAATTGTTTAAAAAATATTAAGTATCTTAGAAAAAGTGATATTTAGGCTAAAATTTTGATACTTGTTAAAAAACTAGCAAAAAAGTACGATTTTCTAGCTTTTTCCGTTAAAAAGTTGGATTTGAGCAAAAATAAATTGTTTAAGCAATAAGAAAACAGTTTAAATAAAAAAATACACTCTCTGTGTTCATTAAATAGACCATAGTATTAATAAAATACTCTTAATTTGCGATATTCTATGAAAATAAAATTTTTTGAATGAACAGAAATTTTTTAAACAGTTAAAAATTAATTAACAAATGCATAAATTCTTTTAATTTATTTTTTCATGAGGATCTATAAAAAAAAGAAAAAAATATATAATTAAGGCAATATTTCAAAAAATCCTTATTGCACTGGGATGGGATGGTTTTCGGGGCACCGATAAAAAGGCTCAGGGGAGTTGAAATAAAAAATTAATGATAGATTCGCATTCCTTGAAGAGTTAATGAGATCATGAAAGTATATTTATACTACATATATATATTTTATACTACATTGTTCTATTTCTCTTTTCAACATAAGAAGTTCATTCAAATTATCATTTAGATATACATTGGCTGATTCAGCATTTTTAGTTAATTGCTTTTTAAAGTATTAGAATGCAACATGATCTTTTGCTACATAAATTGCTTTAGTATGAATAGAAAAAAAACTCATTCAACATTTTAAATTTTTACAAAACATTTGTATTCGATGCACCACATCATCATTACACAATACTCGATGATAGAATAGTTTTTAGTAAGAAGGCTGCTTCAATATTACATTGCACTATTATTTATTACTCGTCTGTACATGCAAATAATTTGAAAGTTTGTTCGATTCTACATATAACAACTCAACATATGCGAATGAAATCTACTTAATATTCTCCAGTTCAAGAGAATATTATTCTACATTTCTCTCACCTACACGAATGAAAAGCAAATATTGGAGTTCGTTTGTGCAAAGCCAATTAACACATTATTGTCGATTTGCATAAAAATCAGTTCAAAATAAATATAGTCTTGTGATTGGAGTGCATTATCAACATGGTACCGTTAAAACGTGTGTTATGGAATAATTTTTTACACTACGCGACTTTGTTACAGATGAATAGTAGAAAAGTAATATTTTACAACATATTATGATTAAACATCATGGTTATAAATATATTTTTAGGGCTTTTATTCGACAATATCTATTTTCAGGATACTTGTTTCTACAGGAGAATTTCATATTCATTTTGATCTATTGATTAAAGCTCGATTAAACATTTATGGATAAATTCAATTATTGTTTTTTTATTCAACACAATTTAATTATGAAAAGATTAATTAATCACGAGCAAAAGAATAAAATTATCGCCCGTTAATACAATTCTCTTTTATACATTTAAATCAAAATAAACGGTTACTCTGTTTAATTGCACAATTTGCGTTCGAACAAACCAAAAGAACTTATCAGGTACAGTGACCCATAGCACATGTGTAAATCAAGCACTGACTTATTCATCATGCTCGATTACAAATTTTAGGTTATTGAATTGTCCAAGCACTATAATTCAACAAAACTCTTTACATCATGAACTGATTCTACATAAAAAAAGACACTTAATCTACACATCTCAATTCTACATGCAGATAAGAATATCCACATTTTGGAACTTTTTGGGCAAAAGTATTTTAATAAGCGTTTTTAATTAGAAGGCCTTTTCGGTGCTACATTTCATTATTCTCCATTTGTCGTCTTTATTGTCATATCATTAAGGCATATCGCTTTCTGGGTAAGCGTGACTCACTCAGTGAGGAAGGGAGTAGTGGGGGGGGGGGGGGGGTACAGTTTTTTATATTGATCCGCAACACTGCTCCGACACAGGTCGCTGATCAATCTCTCTAGCTATCATCCCAGGCGAAGAGCTTCACAAAGTCATTATGTAAAGCTCTCCACTCAGGCCCATTATTGTTGAAGGTCTTTTGTTCCAGGCGTCATTCAATCCACTGACACTCTTCATCATGCATTTCTTATAAACTCTTTATCGCCACACTTTTCTGTCCTCGAATACCTATTTAGCTTCCTACACGTCCATGCATTTTCTCATGCAAGCTCTTGTGTTTCTATGGCTTCTTATGTTTCTTCGAATTACGGTCTCATTCACACATTCTAACCATTCTTTCCTCAGTCTGCCTCTCGGTACGCAGCCATTTACTTTACTTTGATATACTTTTTTCCACAGTTGTTCATCTTTCATTCTCTGAACATGCCCAAACCATCTCAACCAATTTCTTTCGTTCCTATCAAATAGTGTCTCATCTATACCACATTATTTGAGGATTCTTACGTTACTAACTTTGTCCATTAGCGTTTTACCGCACATCATGCGAGGGTATCGCATGTCAACCGCGTTACTTTTACACGTATCCTTTTCGTGGTATGTCCAGGTCTCGCTATTGTACATTACAGTGGCTGTAAATATAGAAATATTTATCGCCATTTTAGCTTTAAGTGATATATTTTTACTTCTGACAATGGGTCCCGCTCTACCGATAACTTTCTGACCCTCATTTATACGCCTGCACTGTAAAAATTTTCTTAGGAAGTTCTCCCCAAAATTGTTTTGACGCTAATTTTCACACATTTTGTGGAATTGTCCCCGAAGTTTAGTAGGGAAAATTCACTAAACATTCGTGTGGAGTATTAACCAAAAGTGGTGAATTTTCCCCAAGATTTGATAGGTAAAATTCCCTATGCTATTGTGTAATAATACCCAAAATTTCGGGAATTTTCCCGGCCTTTATGTAGGGAAAATTCCCTAAAATTTATTGAATATTGCTTAAAACTTTGTGAGTATTGATACTCGTTATTTAGGGAAACCTCGCTAAACTTTTTTTGAATATTAACCAAAAAGTTGTAAATATTCCTCAAGATTTGATGGAAAATATTCCCTATACTAGATACTGTGTAATAGCTTAACCTTTCGGCAGTCGCGCTGTTGTAAAAAGTACAACAGTACCGATTTTTTTGGTAAAAGTCGCAACTCGAATGCACGGGAGACGTGAGACCGCCATGTATGCCTTCCCCCACTCTTCCCTCACCACTTCACTCCTCAAAAATACCAACATCGATTTTTGGTCTCCAACCCTTAACGTTCAAAAGCAACCCCCTTGACACGACGCATATATGACATTGTCAAAAAACAATCTTTTTTAGAATTTCACAATGTGAATAGAGTCTCTGATTTTTGGGCTCCTCAAAAATTCCAACACCCAATTTTGGGCTCCTACCCTTATCGTTAAAAGGTAACCCCTTGGTACCGGACAGATGTGACTTTGTCAACGAATTATCTTTTTTAGAAATTTACTTTGTATATGAAGTTTCTGCTGTCTGAGACTCAGAATTTTATATGGTGAATAGAGTCTCTGATTTTTGGGCTCCTTGAAAATTCAAATTCGAATTCATAGATAGGCGTTTGATTTTTTAGATGTAGCGGTGGTTTTTGCAAACAAAAAATCAAGCATTCGTGAGCCCAAGAAAAGCCCAACACTACTTTCTATTTTGTTTTTTCCATGTTTGAGTTTTTACTTAGGGGTTGTTTTTTTGTACATAGGGTGGTTTTTGATAATTTTGTTTGGTGCATTCGAGAGCTCAATATAAGCCAAAAATTATGATGCACTTTATTTTTTTCAGATTTCATTTTTGACAAGAGAGTGGTTTTTTGCACATAGGGGGTGGTTTTTTGAATTTTTTTCCATGCATTTGAAAGCCCAAAATAAGCCCAAAATTGTGGTCTACTTTGTTTCTCCCTAGTTTGAGTTTTTATATAGGGGGTAGTTTTATTTCCGGTAGGGGTACTTTTTGGAAATTGGTTGTTGGCGCGTTCAAGCCAGCACCTCCACACCAAATTTGAATTTTCAAAAAAAGTAGTGGAGCCCAAAAATTGGCAATACAGCCCAAAAAAAGGTCAAAATTCGGATACAAAAAAATTTGGGAATTTCAATTGTGGAGGTGCTAGCTTGATGGACCACAATAACACGACAAAACATGGGTGTTGTAAAAAGTAGAACCCGCGACTACTCGTGTGAGCAGAACGGGCGCGACTACCGAAATGTTAAAGTTTCGGAAATTTCTCGAAATTTATGTGGGGAAAATTCCCCAAAATTTGTGTAATACTAATGAAAAAAGCAAGGAATTATAAGAATTTTTAGAAAAATTTTCCCAATTCGATTCTTTCATCATTTAGGACAATATTGCATATTGTTTTCTCACCCTTTCCTTCAAACACCATAATTTTTGTCTCATTTACGTTAATTTGGGTTCCCATGTTCTTTATACTTGTATTCAGTTTGCTCAACATTCCTTTCAAGTCTTCGATTGACTCTACCACAACAACCTTATCATCTGCGAACGGTAACCCACGTTCCCTCACTGTCCCGCGATTCACACCTTCTTGGTCGAAGAAGGCCATTCTTAGACACTTGTCTATAAACATAATAAATAGCTATGAAGATATAACGTATCCTTGCCTAACACCTTGCACAATATCGTAACAGTCACTCAGTTTCCCATATACCCTTACACACGCTTTGCTACCTACATATATTTCTTTTATTGCTTGTAGGAGCTATCCATTGACTTGATTGACTATTGATTATTTTTGAATATATTTTACTTACGATACTTAGTAAGCTCTTGCTTCCTTCAAAATCGATTTTCATTTTCTTCTCTTCTTCTGTTTTCATTTTACGTTTACTTCCCTTGGCTAGTAGCTTCTTTCTTTTCGTGGCCGGCTGCGCGGCTCCCATTAGTCCACCACGTATCAATGGATATCAATGGATCTCGCTCTTTCTCTCGCTCTCTCCCCCTCTTTATTTTAAATTTAAATAATTTTAATCCGGCCAGAATACCGTAGGGGATTAAAAAAAATCCAGAATTAAATTTTTTCGCCATTTTCTTAAAGTCGCCAACGGTCATGCCACGCTGAAAAAACCAGTTCTCGTCAGATCACTGAAGTTAAGCAGCGTTGGGCGCGGTTAGTACTTGGATGGGTTACCATTCGAGAAACTGCGTGCTGTTGGCATATCATGGGTGTGGTGAGCCCACACTTGTAGTTATTTATAACTACAAGAAAATTATCCACCTAGAAACACAACCCGAATCGGGTAGTGTCACGCCTACCCTGAAAGGGAAATGGCTTAATGGTATACTACTTCTACTACTCTAACGTCAGAGGAGTAAGCTTGCCGACATACGGATGTGACTTCTTTCACACACCTTTCCTCTGCTTGAGTATGGCATGGAAGATGAAAAATGTCTTTGGAATTGAGATGCGAGTTACGTCCTTCGTTGTGAATTCGATGAGATTTTCCATTGTCATCGATCTAGTAAATGGCGGTTCCAAAATTTTGCACTTCTCCCAGTCGATGAGTTCCGTGTAGTCTTTTGCGTCAAAATTCAACGGAGGAACCTCAAATTTCCTTAATTTTGATTTCCCAGTTGATTGTCTCGCTGAAATTATTCGAGACACTGCGAGCTTGCGGATTTTCTGCCTTTCGTCACATAGCATAGCGAGGAGAAGATTTTCTGGGTGAGTAAAGTAGGCATTATTTTGTATTACTTTTTGAATACATTCAGCGAGATCTTCCTTCAGGTACGCAGTCAAAGAAATGCTTTTCCATAGATGTTTCGGGGCATCTTTAATAGATGGTTGACACTTAATTTCGAACCACATTGGGACATATAATCTCATGATGAATTGAACTAAAACTCTTAACTCAAATGAGGAATTCTCTGTTCCAATGTAAGTTCGAAGAGTTCTACTAATCCTAGTCAACCATCTGGCGTGCGATAATTTCCCTGGACTTTTTAGAGCAAGATCTTCAGAACACTCTCCCTCTTTGATAGCATTCCATATATCTAGCAGGTACTTTTGATCAGAACTAAGATCACGGGTGTCAACTACAGGAGAATTAGGACTGTCGGCAGCATCGAAGTTCACAACCGGAAGTTCTTCACAAGAAACTAAGTTTTTTCCGATTGGGCCACAAAAATTGTTAGGACCAGAAGTTCCTCCATCAAGTTTTATAAACAAAGCTTTGAATGGCAGCTCATTACCATGAAGCTGATAGACACTCCATTGTAGCGGTTTACCCAATTCTAATTCTAGCAATCGAATTATACCTGCATGTTTACCAGTGTTCGTATGACAGCCGTTACAACTCACACAATCTAGATTGGAGGTATTAATTTCTTTGTCCAAAA